>PVHX01004189.1:0-121135 GCA_004024805.1 Geosciurus inauris
GCATTGTCTCATACCTTAGCTTTTGGAGAACAACTCATATCTAAACCATAACAAAGAGACATCATTAGATTTTTTAAAAATAAACATTATATGAACCACATTCTCTAACCTCAGTGCAGTCACACTAGAAATTTTTTTTTTTTTCTTGGCGGTGCTAGGGATAAAACTAAGGCCTTGCTAGGCAAGTGCTCTACAACTGAGCTACACCTCTAACCCTTAGAATTTATTAATAAAAGGTAAATAAGCAGATACAGTAGTCCTCCATTATTCATGTTTTTATTCTCCCGTATCAACTGTCCAAAGAAAACATCAAATGAAATGTACTAGAAACAAACAATGCATAATTCTTAAATTGATCATTGTTCTGAGTAGTGTGATGAAATCTCTTATAGTCTTACCTGGGATGTGAATCATTCCTTTATCTAGCATATCCTTGCTGTATATGCTACTTGCCTGTTAGTCACTTAGTAGCTGTTTGGGGTACCAGATCCTCTGTTTCAGTACCAGTGTTTATAAATAGGATTTGGCATCCATTGGATGCCTTTGATCCACAGATAAGGGGATTATCCCAAAATTAGCATCCTTGGAAATGAAACAAAATAAAATGACTTCTTAAAAGAAGTAATTATTACAGTTACATAATTTTCTGGTCTTTGTTTTATGGCCAGTAATAAATGGAAAAGTATTATGCACAAATTCTGCACAAATAGACCTAGCAGCCCTTGCTGATCATGGTTTTTTCTCTTACTTAGAGATAATCACTACATTGACTTTTATAGTAACAATGTTTTAGATTTTCTTTTTTCTTTTATTTATTTATTTATTAGCTTGTTTGTTTTACAACCTGTCCATGCTCCCCCACATACGTAATATCGTTTTGTCTATTTTGTGTATTGTATTAATTGGATTATATTATGCATGTCAGGAGGGAGAAAAGGATACTTACTGTCATTGCTATGCTTAGAATAAAATTGTCAAACAAGCTGAGACCTAAAGGGAAAAGTATAAAACTTTGTTCAGAGACATTGAAGAAAATCTAAATAAACAGAAAAATGCTCCATGTTTATGGATTAGAAGAATTGGTATCATTAAGATAACAAAAGGTAAGGTCTCTACTATTAAGTGCAATACAATCTATTTGCTAACCACTGGGAAATACCCTCTATGAGACTGAGGGATTTTTCTCTTCATATGTTAGGAGTTTTTACTATGAATGAATGTTAAATTCCATCAAAAACTTTCTGCATTTATTGAGATGACCTATGATTTTTGTCTTTTATTAATGTAGAAAATTACATTGGCTGGGCATGGTGATCCACATTGTAATCCCAGTGACTTGAGAGGCTTAGCAGGAAGATCCCAAGTTTGAGGCCAGCCTAGGCAACAATGAGACCCTATTTCAACATAAAGTTTCAAAATAAAGGGCCAGGGTATATAGTTCTGTGGTAGAGTGTTCCTGGGTTTAATTCTCAGTACCAAACGCATACGTACTGATTGATATCTCCGTGTTAAACCAACTTTTTAGTTCTGAGATAAACTTGGCTTTGTTAATAGTTTTGGGGGGGATTTTTCCTTTTGTTTTCTGAGGAGCAAATACAAAATCATTCTAGGCATAGGATAAACAAATGCAAAGGCTGGTGTAACAGCAAAAGGTCATCATAATTGTAGTAGAGAGAAGGAGGGGGAGAGGCAATAGGTCAAAAGTTGGAGGAAGGGTTGGAGCTAGATCATTTATAACTATATCATACTAAAAAGTTTGGCTTTTATCTTGAGATGGGAGGCCATTGGAAAGCAAAGGAGTGACATCTTATGACCAGATAATAGTGTCACTCTGGGAGAGTTAGGCCAGGACAAGTTCATCCAGTGAGGAGACCATTATGATAATCCATACAAGAATGATAGTGATTTGGACCAGGGTGGCAATTTAGGAGTAGTGAAATGCGATTGAAATCTTGATAAAGGTTGTCTGAAGAGGTGATAGAAATTTCTGACAGATATGATAGAGAGTGGGAAAGATAAGAGACAGAAATGACTGCAAGGTGTTTGCCTTGGGAAACTGGAAAATGTCGAAGTTGTTAACTGAGATGGGGAGCACATCAGAAAGAGCCCCTTCAGAAGGAAATATGAAGATCTTAGGTTTGGCTACACTTTGGATGAAATGCCTGTTAGGCATCCAAGTACAGATATAAAATAACAGTCATATATCAGTCTGGAATAGGGAGAGATAAGACCTGTAAATATAAATTCAGGAGTCATTGCATTGTCTATAGGGAGAATACCAACACTGAGTGTAGATGTAAAAGAAGAGAGATACAAAGACAAATTATTAGATATGGAAATCAGGAGAGGAGGAATATCCAGGAAAAGAGACTGAGACAGAGCAGCCAAAAATTTAAAGGGAAAAAAAAGACAGATGTGGTGTCATGGAAGTAAAGAGAAGGGAATATCAGTGTGTTATATGTTCCCTTTGGGTTAAGTAAGTTATAATTCAACAATGGCCATTATCTTTAGCAGTTTTGGGTCATTTTATCTTAAAATTCACATGGAAGAATGAATATTTGATAAAGCCAAGCAAAATAGGGAAAACTATGACAGGAGCTCACCTTACTAGATATCAGGACATGCTGAATACAATCTGTGTAATTAGTATTGAATTTATATTAAAATGGACAGAGCATACTTGAAAATGCAGAAAGTTTTCTCTGTATATGAATATTTATTACACGATAAACATAGTTTTCTTCAGGAGTAGATCAGGATAGATTATTTATTTAATGGAGTTGGCCCAACTGGGTATCCATTTGGAAGAAAATAAAATGAATCCCAAAAGGATTTGAGGCTTAAAT
Source organism: Geosciurus inauris (assembly GCA_004024805.1). Taxonomy (NCBI): domain Eukaryota; kingdom Metazoa; phylum Chordata; class Mammalia; order Rodentia; family Sciuridae; genus Geosciurus; species Geosciurus inauris. The sequence goes on from PVHX01004189.1 coordinate 2,847, forward strand.
ATAATAAATAAAGCAGTAACCATCTTGAAATAAAGGAGAGCACAAATATTATGTCTGGGTGAATACAATAAGAAATGTGTTAATAGAAAAATAATGAGCCAAGATTTTAGAGGAGAGCAAATCAATTGACCAATAAACTAAGAAAAACACTTAAGTATATTAGTAGTCAGGGAAATGAATCAATGAATATTGATCATTGGTAGAAAAATAAGTTTAAAAAGTCTCTGTTGCCAGTAGAGATATAAGGGAAAGGGGATTCTCATACTTTGAAGGTAGGCTTTTTTTCTGTAATATTTCTAATGTGGTATAATTTTCTATCCAGGGAGAAACGTGTTACAATAAAAAGTTCAGTTCATTTGTTCTTAGACCATTGTGAGGTTTAGCTACTTAGTACCCTGGCTTTCGACCATTTACATAAAGTCTTGAAGCTTCATTTTCCCAGTGAGATGGAGATCGCCATCCTTAGCTGAACACTTTCTTCTAAGGCTTAATGTCAGATAATATGTGATTGAGAGAATGTCAGGACAGGCCCTGAACCTTTCCAATAACAGAGACCAAGAACAAGTACATAACTTTTGACATCCATAAGGAAAGAAAAAATTACTTATAAATATAGTTTGCAGTAAAAAAATAAAATAAAATAAAAAAGGGGGTCAGGGAGAAACTCACATGATGAAGCTTTGATTTCTTGGTTGCATTCAGCATTAGGTCTCAGTTTTGTAGGTGTAGCAGCATTGCCCAGTAGAACGCTCTGTGATTGGGGAGACGTTGTGATCCATGTGTTTTCCAGTATAGTAGCCACCCGTCACATGTGACTTTTGAGTACTTAACATGCTGTTACAACTAAGTGCCTAAATTTTTTAATTTTAAGTAATTTAACCTACAATTTGAATAGTCACATGTGGATAGTATTATAGTGAATAGGACAGAAAATCTAGGCTACATGCACCTATTGTAATTTGAAACAAATTTGTACCAGGTTGCTGATTAAAGTACAATCAAAGGTATGTGGGATTTGTACTTGACATGAGTAAAATGGATATTAAAATGTTTGGTACACAGAAGGTTGGATGAGAGAACTGTTGACAAAATATTTAATTTGAGGAAGCATTTATCCAAAAAAGACTCCTTGGCTAGAAGTCAGCCTTGCTCTTCCAGGTGCTTTCCCAGTGCAGTATTTGCTTTGTCTTTGCAGTTTGTTGGCTGCCCCAAACAATGTTCCCTTTACAGTGTGTGTCTTCTCTCCTTGCTCTCAAGGTTGTAGCCCTGACTCTGCTGATTTCCCTGTTGTGGGTCTTTGCTGTGGGATTCAACATGGACCACATACCTGTCTTCAAGAAGCTTTCCTTTTCTAATGTTCTAGGAACTTTTGAAGAGTGAGCTTATTTTTCATGGACTGCATCACAAGAATGTTGCTTGTGCCATGATTTAGGGATCCAGATGTGAAAGGATTCTGTGGCAGCTGTCTCATCCTATACTTGGGAGTGTCAGCAGCATCTTTCAAAAAGTCTGGGAGCCTTGGTCTGCTCTCACCTTTGCTTACTGTCTCAGATATTTTCCAGTTGAAAATACAACATTCTATTTTGTGTATTTCCATTTATCTCATTAACAAGCAAAATTATTTAAAAGTTAGATATTAAAAAATAATTTGCAAGCTAACATGATATAGGCTTATTTTTCTTTTCATGGTTAGTTTGCGCCTACTACACTTTGCATAAGGTAATCATTATTTAAGAATTCTTAGAAATTTGTTATTTCTTTGGGTTTGTTTGTTTTTTTTTTGGTACTGGAGCTTGAACTCAGGGGCACTCAACCACTGAACCACATCCCCAGCCCTATTTTGTGTTTTATGTAGAGATAGGGTCTCACTGAGTTGCTTAGCGCTTTGCCGTTGCTGAAGCCGCCTTTGAACTCACGATTCTCCTGTCTCAGCCTCCCTAAGTGCTGGGAGAAATTTGCTATTTTTTAATGTCACCAGTATTCACTGATTTTGACTTCTATCAGAAAACTTCACCTGTATGAATATTTTAGTAAGTAAATAGTTGAATACATAGTAAACTAGAAAGCTATAAAATATGTTTAAAATACAGTTGAACATTTTTGCGAAATGCATGCAAAAGTAGAACACCTGTTTCCTATCCTCATAGATTTTGAAATTGTTCAAAACAATGGGGATAAAATTAACTAATGTCAATTACACCTTATGGTTTTCCACAGAAAGTACTTAGCATATAATATAAATGCGAACTTGGCTAAATAATTTGTAGAGCAACAAATAGATTGGTGAATGAAATTTTATTTACATATTGACTTATTTTGGTTTTGGTTTGTTTTATTCTTATAATGGATTTTGTTTAGAAAAGATAAACTGAAAAATATAAGCGTAAATAGAATATAAGAGATTGAAAAGACATACAATGTGTAAGAAATAACATTTTAGCTGGTACTTTAAATACGCAAAATAGAAAATCTGGAACAAAATTGGATTTTTGCACTTATTACGCATCCATGAAACAAAGGTGTATTTTACTTATTCATTTGAAAAACAAAATATGTTTATGACTCATGCATTAAACTAAAAAACCATTTATATCACTTAAATTTTACAAGGAGCAAAGATATTTGATTATGGATAGATGGTTTCCTGAAGTTTTATGTGTCCTTTTTGTTGTTTTTTTTTTTTATAGAGTCCTGTGAAGATAAATCAGATTAGCCTGGATGAAAGTGGAGAACACATGGGTGTGTGTTCAGAGGATGGCAAGGTACGGTGGACAGGGTCCTGCTGAAGTTCCTAAGCCAGCACGGGGTGCTGTGGTTTTATCTGACCCCAGGTGATCGGAAATGCACTCTGCTTACTATATACCTGCATTAAGAAAACCTTGATTATTCTTTTTGAGCATTGGACTTGCTTCCGATTGCTTATAATTAAAGTAAAATATATTTTGTACAAATGTGCCTTAGGAAAAGTAATTACAAGAATGTCAATAATATAACTAGTATTAAGCTGATTAATAGCTGTGGCAGGGTGACGTGTCACCTTAATCATTACTGCTATGCCACTTATACCTCAGTGACTAGTCTGCAATTCCTGCAAGACAGTAGCTTAGTGCCTTTCTGCCATAAATTCACAAAATTGGATTTTGTGGGCATGATTTCTGTAGGCTTGTGGTTTTCATTTTCACACACAAGTTATGAATGTTTCTCTTGAATTATAGAATCTTTTGATAAGCAATCATAGTTTATCAGAAGAATAAAGTGTCTTACAATGGCCACATTAAATAAATGTAAAATCAATATATGTACAGTTTTCTAAAATCCTGGCACCTACTTCCTCGACCGAGGACATACATCATTTGTGCAGTGTATAACTAACAATTATCAGTGCTTCTTGCTGATGTTGAGCTGTGACATTTAGTGGTTGTGGTGATTGATTTTCCACTTATAAGAATGTCTTTTTTGTTTTTAAGTCGATGGAAGTCTTTTCTAATGTTGGTTTGCAATGATAAAATTCTAATGCACAGTGTATTTAAGCTACTTTTCTACAGTAACAGTTTAAGAAGAGAATGCATTAAGAATCATTATAGAACCTTACGTATTCTCTACTGAATAGAGATTTCCTAATCTAATTTTGTATTTTTTATGTGCTCTAAATTCAATGGGCCATTAAGATGAGTAAATTAAAAACAGTATACTCAGTATAAAAGAGTTATACCCTTTTGTATCTGTTAACAATGTTATACCTATTAATCTGTTAATAAAAGCAACATGAAATCCTTTTGACATACAAGAAAGCATTTTGTATATCGAAATCTAATGTTGCCCAAAGAGTCTTTTGAAACAGTAATTGGAACACTAGTGCTTTTCAAAAAGCACTGTCAAATTTTCCAGTACTTTGTGAAATTCTGAGATGAACATAGTTGTCAGAGGGAGAGAAGGGAGGGAGTTTGTGCAGAAATTGGGAAGAATTATCCACACTCTTGAAATATTTTTATGTTCATGTATTTGCAAAGAAAGTTAATTTTCATTTTGTTTTCTTAACTGCAAAGAATTTCTTCTAGACTGATACCAATTTAATTTGGTGAAAGAGAGTATTTATTTTTTTAATTGCAAATATTGTTTTTGCTAAGATACTTTCAGAAATTTCAGATCTTTAAATGTTGAAGAATCACTGTGAAGATGGAATATTCTAACTACTCCCTCTGGTATCTAGTGAGATGACCTCAAGATATTTCATGGTACCCTTGTTAGCAAACACCTCTGTTTACCTATTTTAGTAAAATTTATGACTGCCATATTTTCATATAGACCCATAATGTATTTTTAAAAATGGTTTTCTCACATATTTTATTAGCATTATTAGAATGAAAAGTAAATCTTAGAGTGCGCATGTTTATGTAAGCCAGCCCTTACCATAAGTTAATGAGTATTGTGAAAATTGAGAAACTAATACAGAATGATATGGTAATGTGTTTAGTGATGATTAAAACCAAAGATGTTGCTTTCTTGAGTATATTGAGATTCCTAAGCAAATAGTTATTTATCTTTATTTCAGAGATAACCTTTGATATTTGCTTTCATTTTTGAAGTCATATTTTTAACGGTTGGTTAAAATTTACCATTTGCTCACTGGGGCTCATTTCTGATCTTTTTTTCCCATGACTTCTGTGTGGTTGGGTTCTAAATTTTGAAATACACGTATGCACGTATCTTGTGTGTATGTGTCTACATGTATATTCAGTCTCATTTTACTGGCATATAATTATAGGTAACTTTCAGGATAAAGACATACAGGGTTTCTCATCTCTTGCATATGTTCCTTTCAATATTATAAAATTCTGGGTCAGAATCTTTTCTGTCCAAATTTTGGAGATGTTAACTCTCATTTTTCTGATACTTTTCTGACATGCCAACCTGCCTTTTTTCCTTTATAAACCATTGCATTTTTTGGTCTGGTCTTGGAGCTTGACTAATAATAATAATAATAATAAGCAATAATAAATGGTCCTTATAATTCATTTTGGTACAGTATGTCTAGTTCAGGTCTTTTTTATTAATTTTGTCTAGAACATAATAAATCCTTTTGATTCATATACTAAAGTATTGTTTTCATTTCAGAAAAGTTTACTTTAGTTATAATTTTGAGTATTACTTCAGTTCCATTTGTTTTCATTTCTTCAAAGAAATTCAATAATACAAGGCTGGAGGCAGTATTGCTTAGAGGCCAAGCGCAAAGCTCTGTGTTCAGCTTTTTTGGCTGGTATTTCTACTCTTCTGCCCTGAAGTGTTGTGCATTGCTTCACTTACCAGTTCCTCTCTTGCCTCAGCTGGGCAATGGGTGCAAAAGGAGGCCTTCATGGGAATGTCTTGAGGTGCCACAAATTACATATCAACTTTTTTTTTGGCCATTTATTTCCTAACCCTTTGCAGGCTAGCCTCTTCCCCTCTCCCATTATTGTACCTAACTTTTTACATGCAAAAGCCTGAATGGATAAGAACTGTTAACCCTTCTCTTTTGGAAATACATAGATTGTAAGAAGAATTGTCATATTATAAAATACCTCACATTCACACCTTGCTCTCTCATTGTTTTTATCCTTTTATTTCTCTGTTGTAAGGGACAGATTCTCTGCTTGTTTATTACCTTTGCTGATTTGCTTTTCTTCCAGTGTCAATTTGCCTTACTGCTTTGTGAAATAGATGTTTATTCTATTTTGCATTTTTAAATTTTCCTGGAATTTCTCTTCTAGCTCTGTTTTCAAATATCAACCTGACATGTAATTTTAAAAAATAAGTATGACTTATATGCTTTAGAGTATCAGGCAGTACTTCCTAATGGTTAGGAATGGAATAATGTGCCCTCTTTTTAACTGTGTAACATCAGATAAGTTATTTATGTCTCTTTGTGCCTTAGTCTGTTTCCTCCCCTATAAAATAGGGATAATTACAGTACTTACTTTATGATAATTAGGAGGATTAAATGATGTCATATCTTTTAATTGTTTGGATGTTACTATTAGAGAAGAAACAGTAATTGTTAGCTATCACTGTAGTTATCATTATCATTACCTTGTTTGTCTGCTCTGGGTTCATAGTGACCTTTGTTGAGGTTACCAAATAGTTTTCTAATTTTTCTCTGGCTTGTGGTTACTATTACATCATCTTTAAAAGCATCATTTTTCTCTCTCTGAGTCTTTGGAATGGTATTCTCCAGTACTTTTTTTAAAATAGATATTGTGTACTTTTTGTTTGTTTTTGTTTTATCTATTCTAGAACAAAGAGAAGAACTCTTCCTGATTCCATGTTAGCAACAGATTCAGTGCTGGACTTTTTCTTGGCCCTGCTTGATTTATTTTTGGTGTTATAGAATCATCTTCTTAGATCGACAACAGGGGTCTTCCAATGAGCCTGATTTCCTTTGACTGGAGTAATTCAGTGAAGGCAGCCCTCCCTAGGGAAGTGGAAGCCTCTTATGTTATCACTCCCTGCTCTCTGATTTTCTACCTGGGCAGACTGTATGAAAACCAGCAATCTCCCCTGCGAGAGTCATGTTCACTACTGCTCAAGATGTAATGAAAGCTTGCATGGGCACCCCTATTCTCATTCTTGACCTGTTTTATTTGGAAGCTGGGGCTTGAGAGAGGCTGTTAGGAGGAAACGCAAACCAGGAGGGTTGTATGGTGTGTTCTGGCCATTTTGGCTACAGTCCCTCTATATCAGGTCGGGTATGGCACAGTTTTCTACTTGACAAATACATAGAATTCCATGATAAAGTGGAGAAGGATTATACATCTTTCTTCCTTTCCAATAGGGTTAGGTTGTATTTATTAAGGTAGTAAAACATACTACATACCCTCTGTGGTACTTACGTGGCTCTCTCTAGTTCGTGAGAATTCTTCTAAGATTTTGCTGGAGATTTGCTATAAAGCCATTGGTTATTAATTCTTTTTCTTCATTAGGTATTTTTGTGGCAAGTTGGTAGGCCTGCATTGGGGGATACCATTTCAACAGGATTCTCTATGTTGTAACCTGTAATTTTCTGATTCTTAGCTGAGATCTTCCTAGAAGCCAAAACTGTCTGGGCTGTCTTTGAAGGGATTCCCTTCACAGATGAGTGTGATTTTTTGCCAACAAAATGGCCAAATAAAGAAAGAGACAGAAAGGAAATGACTGAGAATCATTTTGGACTATGTCAACTTTAGTAGTATAATTTGTGACCAGTTAGTTTGGTGTATTATATTATTGAAGTGAACCACAACATTGACAATTACATAAATCATCCTAATATTGACACTGATTTTGTTAATGAAATTTGTTTTGTGAAATTCTAGTGTTTTCCTTATGGAAGCAGAATATAAGAGCAGTGGAGGTAAATGTTACTCAGTTAAGCATAGTAGTAGCAGCTACTCTGAGTAGTTATTCCTCCAGTGGCATTTTTGCTTCTGACTGGTTCTCAAGAATAGTGATGAATAGCAGTACCTGTTTTCTGAGAACTTTTTTGGCTTTGTTCTTTTCTTATCTCTCTCTGTATCCACACTATTGCATCTTCAATATGGATTCCTAATTTGAAAGGGACATTTATCTCTAAGAATTTATGATTTAGTTTTCACCATTGGATCCTACTATTTATCTATTTGTTTACTGATGTGTCAGTTTTCTTCAGTAGGCCTGTGTATAATTTGTTTACATCTTGTATACTTTTCTGCATAATAGAAATTCCTTATTCTTGGAAACACCTTTACACCTTCTATAGGCAAAAGGAAGTTTATCCATTTGAATGAGTCATCTGCTTCATTTATTTTGAACTTCTTAGAGTTGCCTTAATTCAAATTCTGACATTCACCCTTTCTATAATTTGGAAAATACTTAAGGCTTTTGAATATTGGTTTTCATTATTTTTGTTCTCTTTCAAACTTCTTATACTGTATGTGAAAATTTATCCTTATTGGCAAATTTTAGGCTATCTTATGAAGATATAATTATTGCATAAAGACATCATGTAGAAGAATGGGCTTTGGAGTACTTGGGTTCTGGTCCCAACTCCTGTGCTTATGATTGTTATAACCTTAGGCAAGTCAATTATTTTTCTGAAAAATCATCTGTTAAACAAGCACAGTGGTGTTTGATCTCATCCCTGGCAGTGTTGCTGTGAGGATCAAATGAGATAGAACAAGATCTCCAACCATGGCAACATAGTGTCCATTGTGAACCTTTAAAAATATCACTTCACCCCATCAAAAAGTTTGATTTGCTATGGTGAGATCCAGTCATTTGTATCCATGGATTTTAAATGTTTAGTCAGATTTGAAAACCATGGAGATAAAGCATATTAAAACATTTAGGGATGTAAGGTGGTAGGAATATAAGACTTGACATAAGGCTGTGTTGTGACATTATTGTGCTGAGAAGAGATCAATTGTTAAAAGGGCTTCATCTTGCAAATTTAGTAGGAGTTTATACTGAGGGCACTTCACTAAGGGGGCCACTTGTTGATACCCTTCACTAAGATTCAGGTGATACAAGACCTCCTTACTTTCACCCAGTTTTCTTAGAGTTTTGGTTATCTATCAAGTTAAACTTCCATGGTAAAGTCAAACCCTGAATGCAATGTTTCCCTTTCCTACTTCTTAACCACTATTTTGTAACAAATTCAGTATATCCTATACTTATACATTTATATAAAAGCAATGACTTTTTACTCTCTGAACAATGAGACATAAGGTGATAGTAGGCATACCTGCGTTTGCCATGTCAAAGAATACATATTTACCCTGAGGTTTTCTCTTAGACTGTGTTCTTGACATGGGGGAGAGATAACTTCAAGGTAAATCAAATTCCCTCTGGGTTACATTGTATCATATGCTTCTACTGGAACTCAAATAACACACTTGCACAACTGTATGAAAGTAGTAGTCACAAAATGAGTGGAGCATCTTGAAGATTTTATCTGTTAATGCATGAATCTTTCTCCAAAAATCATATAACATGAGTGAATTTTCTGCTTGGGACTTGAAAGAATGAACCACTCACAATTTGTTGACATTAAAACAAAAAGAAATTGAGAGCTTGGATAGTCTTATATGTATCTAAAAATTAAATTTGTTATTAAAAACCTCACAAAGAAGTCTTATTTATCATGTTTATTACTGTAAAAGCATATAAAGCATATATCCTTTTATAAAGGCACTAATAACCCATCCATGAGGGAGGGCATAACCCTCCTGAAGGCACTGCCTCTTAACACTATCACCTTGAGGGTTGGATTTCAACAAAAGAAATTTGGGTGGCACAAGCATTCAGACCATGTTTTAAGCAAAGCCTTTAGACACAAAGGACTTCGCTGATGAATTCCTCCAAAATTTAAAGAAAAAATAATAACACTACCCTAGAGACTAGAAGAATGAACGTGTCTCAAGTATTGGGAAATAGTTCCCATTGGCTCTAATACTATTAGTTAGTTCCAGGTCTTTAAGATCCCCTGTAATTCTCAACCTCTGTTGGCAAGTACAGAAATTAATTAAAATCACTTTATGATTTGGCTATCTATTAAATGTGAACATATTTGTAACCTATGATGTAGCATTTCCAACTCTAGTTATACACCCTTTGTAGACGTGCATAAAAATGCACCGGAATATTTGTAAAGAGTGTTCTCCACCATCATTATTCATAACAGCTCTAATCTGGAAACAACCCAAGTGGTCATTAGTGGAAGGGACACATGAATTATAGCCATACATTTAAGTGCCACACATCAGTGACAAAGAACCAACTACTGCTGTATGTAACAGTATGTATAAATCCCACAAGGAAAATTTTGAATGAAGAAGCCAGTGGAGTAGTACATAATTCTACTTATATAAAATTCAGATACCAGCATGACTTACCCATGCTGATAGATTCTAGGATAGTGGTTAATTTGAAGGTTGTATTAACCAGGAAAGGACACAGAGGGTCTTCATGAGTTCTGTTTCTTGATTTGACTGATGATTGGCAGGTTAGATTGATGTCATAAAAAAATGTTCAAGTTGTAAATTAAATTTTTGTATCCTTTACAGTGTATATATTTTACCTCAGATTTGTTTTTCATTTTTTGTTGTTATGGTTGAATTAAAGGACTCCGAAAAAACATAAATATGAACAAAGTAGCCTGAAACAACCTTAAGGTAGGCACTGATAAGTGGGAACTTAAATATTTCATTTGTACACTCTAAATAGATTAGCAAAAGATTGTAAATGGAGTTCAGTTCACCTAATCTCTTACCATATTGACCTGTGTGACTGATTTTATACATACACACACACACACACACACACACACACACACACTCTCTCTCATACATAAATACATATGATTCAAGAAAGAAGCTCTTTTTTCCTTTAAGGGATAAAATAATAGTTCCTTTAGGATAACCTATTGCAATTTCATAAAAGAATATTAATAACCTGTTCATATCTACTTCATTTTTGAAAGTTGGCATTCATTTAATTAATTTGTAGTGAGTGAAGGGAAGTCTGTCCATGGGACACTTATGGAAGCTTAATTACAGTAGAGTTCTCTCACCCTGATGGGATTGTTTACATTGGTTATTTAATAGTGGTCTCAGACTGTTAGAATTATTAAATGTTCTTTTGTTATTATTTTTTGTTACCATTATTATTAGTATGTATTCTCATTGACTCAGCAGCCTTTTTTATTATTGTCATGGTAAACCAACATGATCTATTTAATTTTTAGGTGCAGGTATTTGGACTGTATTCTGGAGAAGAATTTCATGAGACTTTTGACTGTCCCATTAAAGTAAGTTTTATTAAGTTTTAATCTAAAGTTTTCTCATCTCAGGAAATAAAGATTAGCAGTAATTCAGACACTACCAATCCTGTATTAAATTTTTCAGTAAGTGTCTATTCATCAGTTATGATGTACTGATACCATTTGGATGCTGTGAAATGAGAGCAGAATGTACATGAAGAGACTGATGTGTCTGTTTTCAGGGAGTTTTTATTTTGGTGGTTATATGACACAAATGCACACCCACTCACATAGATACATAGTCTGTGCTTAAAAACTTAGGTAAAAGAACACTATAGTTCAAAGCTAAAGAGTCACTATATGCAATTCTTTTTAGTGATGGTTTCTCAGATAGAGCGATATTTGACTGGACTTTAAGAAATGGACAGGGGCAGATGGAGAAGCTGGCTTTCCATGTAGAAGAACAACATAATAGAAATAGGAGCTAGAAAGTGCACATTGTGTTCAGCAAGTGGCAAATAGTCTAGTTTAGGTGATGCATAAAAGACTGATTTGGCAAGAGAACTATACAGACTGACTGGAGCTAGCTCATTCTGAAAGCTAAGGAATTTGAACTCCATCTGATAAGAGGAAATTATTGAATGTTTAAGAACAAAAGAGTGACATTAATTAAGCTAAGCTTTAGGAAAATAAATACAGTGCCTGTATACAATATAGATTGCTGGTCTGATGGACAAGAGGCAAGAAGACGAGTTTTAGATAACAATTAGAGTAAAGTATCTATTGTACTTGTTAAACAAGGAAGAAGGGGGTCATTTTTTTCCCCCACTTGTTTATTCAAACATTTATTGACCATTAGGTAAAGGAGAGATAAGATCTGACATGTGTTTTATAAAGGCAGATTCACCATAAGGAAGGGTGATTTAAACAGGAGAGTAGAGATGAGAGACAATTCAGCAGGCTAATGGAATACTCTGGGCAAGATATTACAGAAGCTTAGTAAAAAGAGTGATCATGAGTATTCATGAGGTAGAGCAGAAGAAATGAATTTAGACAGCCCATGGGAAGTAGACTTTTTACCTTTAGTGATAGATTAGATAAGGACAATAAAAGATAGAAGAGCTTAGGGTAAATCCAGGTTTTTGCTTTGATAATGGTGTGAGAATGCTTTAAGGGATGGTTTGAGTAAAAGCATTGCTAGTTTGGTCTTGAATTTAGATAACTATAGTACATCAAATAGAAGTACTACAGAGATTTTAGAAACATGAGTGGACTTAAATACAAAGGTGGTACCCATAGTTGAGTAAGAGAAATCCATTTTAAAAGATATTATTCCATTTAAACTATAGAGTGAGAAGAGAAGACTAATCTTGAAATTCTGGAGCATCCTTAATTTAAAGACTCAGGTGGTAGAAGCAAAAATAGTAAAGAAGTGATCTGAGAAGCAGCAATTTTAAGAGCTAGACACCAGAAGAATGGTGTCAGGGCTTCCAGGGGAAAGAAGTAGGTAGCAGTGCCAAAGGCAGCTGGGATTTTAAGTGGTGAGAAGATTGAATTAAAGATGATTTATTTGGTAATTATGAAATTACTGATGACCTCAATGAGGACAACTTCAAGAGGAAATTAGAGGTGAGTGTGTCGTAACAACCAGTAATTATTCCTCATTCAGGAAATTTGGTAATAAAGAAGATAGATTATGTGGCAGACAAATCAGACAGTGTCCAGGGAACATTTCTGCTGATCATGTTTTGGTTAATGGTAAGAATTGGTAGGGAGAGAAAGCTTAAAAATAAAAGAGAATACTTAATGGAGTAGCACTAAACAGGTGAGATTGACCATTTAGGGTGGATAATTTTGGAAGAATCCTAGCCCTCTCTCTCTGCCTGTGAGAAAGGCACAAGGTGGGGCTCAGGCCAGCTATGGCAAAAGTAGGGCAGTGAAGGAAGAGTAGTTCATGGCAGTGGCTCTGATGGCTTTATTTTGTTATGCTTGAAGCGGAGGAAGCAGGTAAAATGATGTGTATAATTTGCAAAGATGTCTGTTTTGCTTTAGGAGATAATAGGAAGGGCTCTTATGAGAGATTTTAAGAATGTAAAACAATGGAATATGTAAATGCTTCTATATTGGTACTTAGGATGGATTAGGGAAGTGTTGAAGGGAAAGCTAACCTGGGAGGTAGGAATGGTTAAAAGAATGAAGGGCCCTATGCTAAGCTCTAAAAATGACAGTGTGAGAGAAATCTGTTAACATATTCCATTGAAGGAGAGAAATGCATTAGTCCATTAACAGATGATTTTAGTTGAAAGATCAAAATTTATTAAGTTGCTGATTTTGTGGATAGTCTGGGATTTAAAAGGCAGAATATATGCAGGCTTGCAGCCATAACAGATGAGCCCCCAAAGAGGAAGTTGTGCTAATTGGAGCCACTAGAGCATCATTATTGCCTTCATTGTCCCACCACACACTGTATGTTAATAATATTATATAATCATAAAGCCACTAGCAGTAACAGGGTAACAAGAGCCGCCTTGGGAGAGACCTTCTGTAACGGGGCTGAAGAGAGATTGAGTGGAAAGCAAATGAGAATCATAGGGACAGGAACTTAGTTGTGGGTTGGAGGTGAGGGCCCTGATGATTAGCTCCATACCTCTTAGGACCTATACCTCTATTGCCTCAATCTCTGACAGGACCTTGGTGTAACTGCAAATTGTGTGGGAGGCTATATTGCTTCACTTCTTCTGCTTGGTACCATTCATCAGTGGAAGCCATCTTGAATGAGGAGATAGTCAGGTTCTCCCAGTGGGTTTCTTCTATGTATGTATTTTTTTTTTTTAATGTATTTAGTTACCAATAGTTTTGACACCCTGCTACCTTGAAGACCTTCTTTGCTGCCTCTGAAGAGGAGGTATCTATTCACAGGGGGTCTTCGCTCAGCTAGAAACTAAAACTAATCATTTTAGTCTTAAGAGTTTTGGCCTGACTTCAGAGAATACATTTATTCACTTCAGAGCAAAACTCAGTGTCAGAATATCACTGCATACGTTACTTCCTACTAAGGTATTAGGACAGTTTTTAGGTCATACTGCTCATAATGTATAAAGGGTTTTCATTCAGTACTTTAACTGTGATTCTTACATTAGGCTTGGATTCTTTCCTCTTCTAGATCATTGCTGTGCACCCACATTTCGTGAGATCCAGTTGTAAGCAGTTTGTGACCGGAGGGAAGAAGGTAAATATTTTGTGCCTCTATCATGAGGTGGAGCTGTTGAGTGGTGTTTCATTTGATGTGTCATTTATCTTTAATGTTTTTAATGTCTGACCATTCTTCAGGAGAAATTTTGAGAAAGAAAAATGTAATGAAATTGTAAGAACATTATTTCTTGGGGTTGTTGTGACCTCAGTGTTTTTCACTACCTTCCTTTGAAGTAGGTACAGGACAAGATTCAAAGAGATGTTACTCCAGCTACCACCTGGAGATTCAATATATTGTCCCTTCCACAAAAAAAGAGGCAGCATTTGAAAATAACAAAAAAACAATTAAATTAGTGATGTTGTTCCCCTTTATAGAAAGTCTCAGGCTTTGATAAACTTTTAGGACAATTATTGGTATTCTTTATTGTCTTATTCCTGGCACATTTTATTATCTCAGTGAAACCTTTCTCTACATGATTATCTTTCTAATTATAATAAGTTCTCAAATTAAAGAATTATTCTGCTGATAGTATAAGTTAATTTTTTTCTATTAATCAGAAATATTTTTAAAGCCATTTTTATAGCAAAACACTATCCATATTGGAACTGTAAATATTACTGCTTATTCACTTTAGAGCTAATGAAAAGGGGGTAGTCTGTGCTTTTTTTTTTCCCTTTCTTTAAAGTAGTATATATATATGAGATGACTATTTTTTCGAGGCCCAGCTACTCAAGTGTTTTGAGTGTTCCCTTCCACCTCGTAACCCATTGTTATTCTTTGGTTCTAGCCTCATTTGCCTCATGTAAAAATATTCATGGTACTAGGTAGTGGGAATTGCAGACTTACTCTCACATTCCCTATTGTGGAGCTACAGCTTCTCTACTCCTCCAAAAGTAACTACCTTCCTTGCCTTTGTCAAGGGAAGAATAGCTTTAAAATTCCACATGTATTTCTTTATTAAACACTTTCTGGGGGAATTTTGTGTGTAATATAGTATAAACTCACTTAGCTGTGATTTAAGCCCATGCATTTTCTTTTAAAATTCAGTGAGGATAAAGCTTTGGTGAGTCATTGCCATTTTTTTAAATGAGTTTAAACAACACTTGTTTATTATTTCATAATCTGAAAATTAAAGAGTTGCTTAGTAATTAGGTTCCAGCTGACGGCCTTGAGAGGCTGCATTCAAACTATTGACTGGGGCTGCAGTCATCAGAGGCTTTATTGGTTCTATAGGGTCTACTTTTGAAGATTTCTGCCTTCTTCCTAGTAATCTACTGCGTACTTAAAATATTGATGAATCACTTTGGTTTAAATATTTCCCTATATTTTAATGCAGTTTTGAGTTCTGGTTTCCAATTTTAGGAGTTAGAGATTTTACCATTCCCTATTTCTTGAAGGTATTAGAAATAAGAAACATACCAGAGATAATAGGAGTGTTGCTGTCCAAGTAGAGAATCTGTTCAGAATCTGAAGGTGAGATTTTCCAGTGTTGGTTTGGGTTCTTAACTTAGGTATTTGTGAAGTTTAATACTTTCCATTTATTTTGTGAGGAATAACAGTAATCTCATCAAATTTGTCATTAATTTTGCTACACAATGTCTACCTGCAGGATGCCTGGGTTACATAATAACATATTCTTCACCATTATACTTAGTATTTGATAACATTTATAGGAAGAATAGTGTGAACTTGGCAGTTTGGGACAGAATTCATTGAGTAAAGTAATGAGTGTTGCGGAAACAGGAGTTATCTAGCATCTCAGCGTTGGCAAGGTTATATAGGAAGAACTTGGAGTTTATAGAAGATGGACATGATAAGCAATAAAATAAGTAGAATTCACAGATACTTGGTGATGTAAGAACATCAGAGTTTTGATTCATCCTTCACTTATTGACTATTTGATAGGTGATTCTGTGTTCAGTTCTTGTTGAGAAAGAATTCTGACTTCCCCTTTTTCCTATTCAGTTCTCCAGGAATGCATCTGAGCACTTCCCTTTCCAATCACAAAAAGATATTACTGTGTAAATAAAATGAGACTAAGTAAATACAATTCAGGTCATCTTTTGAAAATGAATTTTAAAATGATGTTATTGTTAAATTAGAATTTCTGGATTAAAATAATTTTTAAAAAATACAGTAAGTCTTAAACATTATTGTATGTAAGACAGTATATTGGGCTTTATAAAAGTATGTGTGTAATATTTTGAAGTGAAAAATCATGTGATTATACATGTCAGTTTCAATGATGTTAAGTAATTTTTCTTTTAGATTTTTAAATGGTTTTATTGGCAGATAGTTTTTATTAAAATTTTTTTATATTTTCTTTTATTTTTTTCTTAATTTTATTTATTTTTCTGCTTAGGTATACATGATAGCAGCGTTCATTTTGATTCATTGTACACAGATGGAGTACAACTTTTCATTTCTCTGATTATATGTAATGTAGAATCACAACATACATGTAGTTATACATAAAGCTAGGGCTATGATGTCCATCATATTCCACCATCTTTACTGTTCCCCTGCCCCCTCCCCCCCCACCCCTGTGACCAAAGTTCCTCCATTCTTCCCATGTCCTCCCCGACATTATGGATCAACATCCACTTATCAGAGAGAACATTCGGCATTTGGTTTTTTGGGATTGGCTTACTTCACTTAGCATATTCTCCAACTCCATCCATTTACCTGCAAATGCCATGATTTTATTCTCTTTTATTGCTCAGTAATATTCCATTGTGTATATATACCTCAATTTCTTTATCCATTCATCTATCGAAGGGCATCTAGGTTGGTTCCACAGTTTAGCTATTGTGAATTGAGCTGCTGTAAACACTGAAGTGGCTGCACCACTGTAGTATGCTGTTTTTAAGTCTTCTGGGTGTAGACCAAGGAGTGGGATAGCTGGGTCAAATGGTGGTTCCATTCCAAGTTTTCTAAGCAATCTCCATACTGCTTTCCAGATTGGTTGTACCAATTTGCAGTCCCACCTGCAATGTATAAGTGTGCCTTTTCCCCCACAACCTCACCAATACTTACTGTTGTTTGTACTCTTAATAATTGCCATTCTGACTGGTGTGAGATAAAATCTTAGAGTAGCTTTGATTTGCGTTTCTCTGATTGCTAGAGATGTTGAATATTTTTTTCATATATTTGTTGATCGATTGTATATCTTCTTCTGTGAAGTTTCTGTTTAGCTCCTTGGCCCATTTATTGATTGGGTTGTTTGTTTTTTTGGTGTTAAGTTTTTTGAGTATGTTGTAGTATGTATCAGTACTTCATTCCCTGAGAAGAACAAATATTTTATGGATATATCTTATAATTTATCTACTTTTATCAGTTGATGAACATTTGGGTTCTTCCTTTTGGTAACTATCAGTAATGCTGCTGCGAACATTTTATACAACTTTTTGTGGCTGTGTGTTTTCATTTCTCAAGTGCAGGATTGTTGAATCATATGGTAACTCTATGATTATCATTTTGAGGTACTGTCAAACTGTTTTCCAAAGTGACTATACCATTTTACATCTTCTGCAGAAATACGTAGGGTTTCAGGTTTTCCACTTTGTCCCAATATTCACTTTTGTCCATCTTTTTGATAATAGCCATCCTGGTGCATGATAAGTGGTATCTCATTGTGACTGTCACTTTTGTTTCCCTAAAGACTTAATTATGTCACACATTCCTTTCGTGTCCTCATTGATCATTTCCATATCTGCTTTGGAGAAACATCCATTTAAGTTCTTTACTTATTTCTAAACTGGGTTATTACACAGTTGTAGACATTCTTTATGTATTCTGGATGCATGTTTCTTATCAGTCATATGATTTGCAAAACAATTTTTCCCAGCCTCTGAGCTGTCTTTTTACTTTATTGATGACATCCTTAGAAGCACAAAAGTTGCATCCAAGATACCCAAATCCAAGGTCATGAATATTAATGCTTATGTTTTCTTCTAAGAATTTTACAGTTTTAACTCTTAAATTCAGTCTAGGATCTACTTTGAGTTGCTCTTTGTGTGTGGTTTAAAGTAGGGGTCTAAATTCATTCTTCTGTATGTGGATATCCATTTGTCCCACCATGTGTTGAAAAAACTGTTTTTTCTCCATTGTGTGAAAAATCAGTTAACCATAAATGTCAGGGTTTATTTCTGGACTTTCAGTTCTGTTGATCTGTATGACTATTCTTGTGCCAGCACCCCTTTGAGGTTCTATTTATTTATTTATTTATTTATTTATTTTTGTGGTTCTGAAGATCAAACCCAGAGCCTGTGCATGCTAGGTAAGTACTCTACTGAAGAACATTTCCAGCCCCACCTTTTGGGTTTTAGAGCCACTAAGTTTGCTATAATTACTTATAGGACGACAAATAAGTTAATGATTACTCTTTTAACATTTTGAATTTCAGTTCTTTCCCTTTTAAAAAGGCATTATAATTTCTCCATATTATTAGAGGCTTTTCTCCATTATATTCAAGGCTTTAAAAATCTAAGTGTTTCCTCTAAAGATTTGTAGTATACAAACTTTTGACTCATGTCTTTATTATGTAAATACATACTTAGTAGTAAAAAATAACATTTATTTGATAAACTATAATGACATCTTTATATACAGTTAAGAGTTTCCAAATGTGCACCATCTTGGTGTGGTTGCAGTGTCTTCTCTGTGTGTATGGTATGCACTTTTAAAGATCACTAATACTACATGATTTTGACATTAGTGTGTTCTGCTTATTTTGTGAAGGTATTTTAGGAAGTGTTTTTCTAATTTCATTAAGAAATATATCTTTGATTTTAAAAACAAGATTTTAGAAGAGGACACTAAGAAAGGAGGACTATTATGCAATGATTTGTTTCATTTAGAAAGTGCTAGCAAAGAGGAGGTAATCTTTTATAACTGAGTTGTGGAAGTTTATACCTTTGAAAAATGAGAAAAGCAAAGATGCTATTGGTCCAATTGCAATGTTTATCATGTCAACTACAATTTTAAAGTAATACCATAAGCAGAACAAGTTTGAAAATGCCAGCATTAGCAAATGGCGGTAAACCTTGCAATAATAATAGTTGTGGATTCCAAGACTCCTCTGCTTAGAGTAGATGGCAGATCACATAGAGGGAAATGAGAATGAAGACAGATATCATATGCATGAGAGAAACAATTTAAGAAACAATTTAATCTTCAAAAAAATTAGAGCAAAGACTAGCCAGATGAAAATGAGTGTGAGGCTGGAGTTGTAGCTCAGTGGTACGGTGCTTGCCTAGCATGTGTGAGGCCCTTGGTTCGACTCTCAGCACTGCATATAAATAAATAAATAAAGGTCCACCAACAACTAAAAGATATTAAAAAAAAAAAAGAAAGAAAAAAGAAAATGAGTGTGGAATAAAGGCATTCTTAGCCCTTAAGAACATTGATGTACAAACTGATCATCTCTTCTATGATCTTTGGAATTGTATGCAGACTCCTATAAACAGTGGGTTAGTAGCACAAAGACTAGAAGAGCTAAGTAGGAAAATGGAGGTCCTTCATTGAGGTATTCATTTCATTCAAAGAACAGTTGAGAGATGTCCAACTTAATATTTTACTTGTTTTAATGTTGTTAATATTTTTGATTCCTGTAAAAGAAATTGAAGTAATTAGAACACTGATTTTAAAATAGTGCTGCAAAATAGCAATGTAGCAGGAAAAAAACCAACCTGAAACTGTAGTTTGACACACTTACTGATATTTCCTTTTTAAAGTTCTAGCAGCTCTGAGGTCTTTAGAGATAGCCCCTTCTCTATGAGGAACTGGGAATAGGAAGCTCTAATTCTGTTTGGCATAAACTTTTATTTTAGGTTTTTAAAGTAACTTCTTAGTAGTTGAATGCCAGAGCTGGATTTACAGATTCCACTGCCTGACCCGTGAGCATAAAATGCTTATTCTAAATTCTGTCTTGTTTCCATGTTGAGGGGTGGGGAAAAGAAAAGGAAAAGCACATTTCTTAAAAGTGCCATTGGAGAGAGGTTTCAAACATGTGAACCATTTTAAGTATAGCCTTCATGTGGAGCAAGAATTCTAATACATGAGCATAGCATTTGTTTTAGAAATAAATCTTCCAAGTAGATCTTATCTGTTATTATTTTTAATTGTACAACTTTGTCAGGAAGATAAACCTCAGCTTCATATGACCTTTACCTTTGAACTCTGAAGTACACTTCATAATAACTGTTTCTACTACTTTGACAAATTATTAAATTGTTGTGATGCTGTTTGCAGTGGAGTTCATTTTTAGAAATGAGATAGTCAGCTGTTTGGTGGTGTAGTGGGATAGAATAAGGGGATGTGACCGCAGGGGCAAGTTGCTTTGTAAGCTGGAAAATGTCAGTCAGCAAGCGAGAAGACCTATGTGAATGAAATGAGGAGAAGCCCTTGACTGTTCAGGGATGAAGCCTGGTGGCAAATTTTACCTAAAGGACAAGGATGGCCAGCTTCAGGAAGACTCTAGTGCTGATTCTCAAATAATAAATTGCATTTTGAATCCTTTTGAAAGGAAATTCAGTAGAACAGCTTTTTTGAAAAATAGAAATTTTTAAGAAGTTTTTCAAAGTTATTTTTCCAACTTCATTGAGGTATATTTAACAAATAAAAATTGCATATGTTTAATGTGTACAGTATGATGAGTTGATATGTCTACATTGGGAAATCATGGCCACAGTCAATGTCAGTAACATATTCTTTACCTCACATGGTCACCTCATGATGGGAACACTTAAGGTCCACTCTTTTAACAAATTTCAATTTTCCAATATAGTGTTATTAACTGTAGTCACTGTACCGCACACTAGATCCCCAGAAGTTGTCTTAAAACTGAAAATCTCTCCATTTCCTCCAGCCCCTGCTGAATATTTTTAGAATTGGGATTGATCAAGGATTCTTTTCCTACCACTGTGATCACTGAACATGAAATGTCAAGGCACTTATTATGTGTTTGCTTATTTTCTAGTCAGTTTGGAGTTGGGAGTTCTTAGGGTTAAAAGGATTTTAACGTTATTTCTTTCTAAAAGGCTATTGTGCACAACATTTGGCTCTCCAGGATATTTCTGCAAGTTGTTAGTTTCTTGGTCATGGGCACTCTTATATATGCACACACACAGACCTTAGGATGTTAGCTTTCAGGTGAAGCCACTGCATATTTTTATAAATTAAAAATAATGTGTGTTGAGGTTTCCTAGTCAATTCAGTGTTAAACTGCAGACAACCACCAAATTTATGTACTAATGGTTACATGTTGAACAATTGTAAAATAAATACCTTTATTTCTTCTACATACTGTTATATGAATTTCATACTGTTATATGAAATGAATTTCTTAGAAATTCATTTCATGCTCTCAGCATACCAAAATTGATTAACCTTCAATTAATAGAAAATAAAACTCAAACATAAACTTAAGGCATATTTTGGCAGGGTTTTCTGTATATTATAAACTGATTGAACCTAAAAATAGAGATATTTTGCTTAAAATAAAAATAGTTTTTATTCTTACAAATAGGCATTCTTCATTGCTTTCATAATTTTTCATTTATCTCAAATATCAGTTCCTTTTTTTGATGTCAATATGTAGAATGTTCAATTTCTTTGGTGCCTATAAGTGAAGGCGTGAGGGAAATGTATCCATAGCGAATTTGTTTTTCTTTTTCCTTCCCCTTGAATCATACACATCAAATTCCTGCTAAGAAGACTTTTTTTCTTTAATGAATTCAGCTAATTTTTTCATATGTAATGTTAACTACATTGATTGCAGCTTTTACCTGAACTTTGATGTTAAGCCCACTGTCTCTTCCTGGGGCAATCAAACCATCTTTTAATACCAGTTGATTATTGTTAAAACTAAGAGGTTCCCTCCCTCCCTCACACTACTCTTTCTTTCTTTCCAGTGTTGGAGATCAAACCCAGAGCCTTATGCATGTTAGGCAAGCACTCTGCCACTAAGCCACTCCCTCAGCCCTCTCTTTCTTAAATGAGACTCTGTATAAAGCAAAGTGTTAGGATTATAACCATTGTTAATTGGCATCACTAGTACAAACTAAATCATTCATTTCACAGGAATATTTGGCTTGAATCTGCTTCTTGAATGCAAGTTTGCGTCAGGGTCCACATTAGGTGCTGTACAGTATCTTGCTTTTAGGAATGATGAGTGGTAGGTTTCCAAAAGAATATTAAGTGGGACACTATTAGTAGAATGTAGTTAATAAGATTATTAATTAATCAGAGTAGTGTTTGGTAGAAAATGAATATTCTGAGTCATTTAAAAGTGAAAAATGTGCATGTGTATTTATATGTAAGTTTCAGTAAGAGGTACTTTTGTAATTTTTCTTTGTCTTTAAGCATTTTGGAATCACCCCACTTTGGTTGGCTTTGTTTTGGTTTTCCTTCTAATTTCTAAATTCATTTTCAGCCAACATTCCCCTTTGATGTTTGTAACAGTGAGAATTGGAACAAACCAAATATCTAATAATTGTGAATTATTTGCATTTGTGTCAATGCCCTGCAGCCAAAGATCTCTAGGACCTCTGTAGGTATTAGGAAGAGGATGCTAAGGAAAAGGGGTTGTAGGATTGAGGCTGGTAGGAGATGACTGGGAGATTTAAGGAAGCAGGAGTTTGCTCTAGATTGCATGCTGTCAGGAAGCAAGAGTAATTGTATACCTGAGTATTTTAATAAATAGTATTTTAATAAATCTTATCTCAGTCTTATAAAAGACTAGGAAAAGCCTGCATGGTGACACATGCCTGTAATCCCCGAGGCTCAGGAGGCTGAGGCAGGAGGATCATGAGTTCAAAGCCAGCCTCAGCAACTTAGGGAGACCCTGTCTCTAAATAAGAAATAAAAAACCATGGGACTATTGCTCAGTTGTTAAGAGCCCCTTAGTTCATTCCCTGGTACCAAAAAAGAAAGAAAGAAAGAAAGAGAGAGAGAGAGAGAGAGAGAGAGAGAGAGAGAAAAGAAAAGACTTAGAAATGACTAAGCTAAGGCTGAAGTCATAATTGGCAAAGCAGCAGCAGTTTCTCCTTTTAGCAAGGATGGCTGTGTGGTTATTTTGGGAAAATACTCATTTAGACATGATTATGAAGCAGTCTTACTTTGTTTTGATCCTTCATGGTCACAGAATGGCCTTGTCTGATATTGGTGTTCCATGAAATTGTTTATATTCATCAGGATAACATCAAGGCCTATCTGTGAATGCTAGGGCAACTTCAGGACATCAGCTTTTCTCTTTCTCAGTGGGAACAAATCAGATGCCCAACATTTGATAGATTGTTTCTGTCGAGGTTACTTCACCAAAATTTATGTATGGTCTGATTGTAATTTGTGTGTGTGTGTGTGTGTGTGTGTGTGTGTGTGGAAATGCGATTATCTTTGTGGGTATATTCATGAAAGACTACACACCAAACCAATAGTATTTGTGTCTGGTAAGCTCAACTATTCTAGATCTTGTTTTAACTTAATATTGGGCAGTATATGAAATTTCCTACCTTATTGAAGTCTGTTCTTAGTTCAGTATTGTTTAATAGTTGCATAATATTCCCTCCTGTGGATCTAGTTAATTTTCTTAGTCATTCTCCTATTATTGAACATTTAGGTTATATCCAGTGTTTGATTGTCAAAGCTGCTGCAATGAAACTAGAAATCTTTGGGCATGAACTTTCGTCTGCTCTTGTGAATATTTTTGTAGCATTCATTCCTAGTATTAGAATTACTGAGTCAAAGATTATGATTATTTTTTAGGCATTAGATGCTTACTGCCAAGTAAAATTGCATTCCAGCAAAGTACCAGCTGTGTGTGAGTACTTGTTTCACCGTATCCTCTTTGCCAATATTTTCAGTGTTTTTTAATTATTAGAGATTTCAAACATTTTCATTTATTAGCAACTTTGTATCTTCTTTTGTGATTGTTTTCTGATTATATTCTTTGCTCAGGGAAGCTTTTAATACTTCCATAGAAGCCAGGACAATGAAGATGGTCCACTTGATATTTATTGTCAGTTTGAGCACAAATTATTGCTGCTTACTGAATAGCCTACAGCCTTTTCTCCAATTTTGACTAAATCTGAAATAATTATTTGTATTCCCAGGGAGACATTAGGAATCTAAATGAGACTTTAGACACTGAGGTGTTTAGGGAGAGGATGACTCTATGTTACCTGTGGATGTGGATCGGAACCTGTCAGTTCTGCCACTCCCTGGAAGCTCTCAATGACTAACCACTGCACTCAATTAAGCCCTGTTTTTCATTAAGATGATACAAGATTGGATTATACAGTGTGAGGGCAGGTTTATTTGACTTGGTTTCTTTTGTAGATAGTGTCCTGCTCTTTGTTTTTTCTCTTTTCACTTTGAGTTGAGTGAAGGCTTATTTAAGTACATAAACCCATGTGTTCAAGTAACTTTTTATGTTATTTAAGATTTAGCAGTTTTGTATTTCTTTTTCATATAATAACTGTGCAAGTATCTCCCTCTGATCATCCACTTATAATTGTGATAATGTAGAGTTAAAATTAGAGATATTTGTTCATTGCACAGGACATTAATTCAAGTTTAATGATCCAGTGGATGACTTTTTGTGTTTTCTTAACCCTACTACTGAAGGGTTTGGCTTTGAGCCCAGCCCTCGCAGATGGAAAGACAAACCTAGAATTTTTGACATTAATAACCAGCTATTTTAAATCAGTAGCATCCATATGGAAGTTTGTCCTTTAAAATGGTGAAATTATTAATACACATTCCAATAAGTTCTGAAATTATATTTGCAAATGTGAGTTTGAATATGCAGAAGTTATAGATTATTAGTTTAAATAGGAACCTACTTCACATATTGGATATAGTTGATTGCTTAACCCATATAGGTAGATAGGTATATATATAGATTTATGTCTGTTATCTCTAGTTTTTTAATATAGAGGAAGCTGCTCATAAATGGCACCCCTGGTGTTTAGTTTCTTTTGTTCACATTGAACCCATAGCTTGGATTGCTTGGTGGATAAATTAACTGTTACCTTACATTGTACATTGTTTTTTAAATTTCATGGCATTGGTCTGTCTACATAATTTTCACAAGAGTAGTTAACTTTAAGGAATTGTCCAAAGTCTGTATTGCTTTGGAATCATGTTTACGCAAATATTGGTTATAAGCAAGTGACTGGTCAACTGGGCTCTGAGAATCCTTCTGTGTACCTAGACTTTCTATACTATAAGTATTTGCTCTGTATTTAACTTCTTTTAAACATGTTAAATTACCCTTGGGAAAGGGAAATTGAAGGACTATAACATGTCCAGAAAAATAACCACTGAATTTAAAGCAATACTCTATTTGAGAAATTTCCTCTTTCTTCCAACATGTTTTATGTTCTTTCTTGATGGAGATGGTAAAAATGTTGGTGATGTTTAGAAATGCCATGCATTTTAAATTTTGGTCCTGAGCCAAAGCAGGAATTAAGAAAAAGACTCCTCTTTGCTGTGAACAGTCAACCACCATCTAGGTCTTCTCCATGGTCTCTGTTTTTCTCATTTGTTTTCATTGCCTTTTAAATTTCATTCATAATCTTCAAATCTTGGATATTTAAGTCCTTCTGTGACAGGCCATCCCCATCATTATGCACTTCGTCTGTTTTTACTGAGACTGTCTTATTGGATGTGTTTTAATTTGCTAGGTTTTACCTTTCTTCATTTCTCTACTTGATATTATTATCTTGAGCTTCAGCATCTACTCTGACCTAGCAGAGGTTCTCTGTCATGAAGTTTTTTTCTTCCAAGCCCCTTAGTTATTTCTTCCCATAGTAACGTATCTTATCTCATGTTCTCCCTGGTCTAGTGCCCCTGCCCAGTCTGTCCTCCTTTCTTGTGTACCTCAAAACAAGTAGTGTTACCAGTGTTGAGCAAGCCTGAAGGAACCAAGAGATTCATAAACTTGAAAGATCATAGGATGATTAATACAGGGCCAATAACGTTCCTTTCCTCCATCAGGAAATAGTGGGTGATTGGTAATGACAGGCGTTAGGCTATTGTAATTGGTAGCTTTATTACAGCCTGAAAGGACTCTTGCTACACATGTGGGAGATTCTGGAATGTGCATCCTTAGACCTCTCTGCAGTGTAAGAAAGCACTGGATAGATTTATCAGCACAAAACATAGGAGAATAAAGTGTATTTCTGGGATGTGAGGTCTCCTATTGAAATATAAGTACAAAGAGTGCTGGCTGCCAGAATGTGGATTTATGGGAAATAAAGCCCTAAAATACTTTCTCCATCATCAAGAACAACAACAAAAAACCCAAACCTCTTGGAAACAGCTTTTCCTCTCTGTGTACTTAACTCCCATTGAGTTTAAATTGCTTTCGGTATTGTGATAATGACAATTCAATATTACAGGATGTGGAAGATGAACCAAATAAATTAACCAGCTGCTTTTAAGCATAGTTCACTCAGTGGCTTACCCCCTAAAATGCTTTGTAGAACATTCATGCTCAGTAGGTCTCTAGGCAGTTTTATGACTACAAGAAAGAAATGGATTTTATTAAATGTCAGTGAAATAGAGGCAGATAGCTTTGTGGTAGTTAATTTAGTGTGAATGTTTGTAAGAAAAGTAGTTTATCTTTCCTTAAATTACCAAAGGAGAATTTCCCTTGCCATTCTTGCCAGAAAATGTGTTTCTGCTTGAAAGTCCCATAGATTAGAATTTAAAAAACAAATGGAGAGTGGATCATTTGGTCCTTTTCCCTTGTATATGAAGCTCTGTATTATTCTGTGGAGTAAATATTAGAAATCCTGCATGAAAACGCCAGTGGAATGATTCCACAATTAGTAGTTTATAATCCTATGTGAAGATTGAAAAATTGGACTTGTGAGTAAAGAATAAAAAGTACGGTGGAGCAGAAATCAATGCTTTAAGGGGGCCAGGAGGTCATGTAAAGGAGAGAAACAGGTTAGGTATCATATAGCATAGAGTCAGAAGAAATTATTATGATGGCAATCCAGGGAACCTCCTGCAGGAAGGCAGATTATCACTGTCCAGCCTAAGTGTGTGGCTAGTTTGTGTCCCTGGAATAGAGCTATAAATTACTTCAAACAAATAGAGGAAGATTGACCTTAAAAGCAGTTTTCAAATTTTTGATAAGTTGTACCACAGGTATGTCCTGTGGCCTTGAACAAAGGGTATGTAGACTGACACTAGAGGAGTTGGATGTAGGATCATTATAAGAAAAACCTTACTGAAAGCAAAGATGTGTTAGTTACATGAATCAGTCCCATTTTTTTTCCTTAAATTTTTGAGCTTAGGGCAGATTCCAGTATGTTCAAAATAGTTTGGGACATTTACTAACTAATGATGGGTAAGGTAACTGAAGGGTTTGGGGTAATTACATAGATCCTTCTAAAGTGAACACATTGTATGTATAGACCAAGATTAAGATGAGTAAACCTAGGAAAGCCTAATTAGTGTCTAAAATTTATTATGTGTCTCGAAGAATATAAAGTATGGTTTCTTTCTCCAATGCATTTACAGTCTGTTGGGGAGGGGCAAAGATAAGGAATTATTTACCAGTCTCAGTGAACAAGGTAGTAACACGATACTCACTGTGCCATGATAAAACCGGTGTGACCATAAAACATATACAGAAACAAGAAATTGGAAAATAATTTGACATCCAAAAGAATTCTCCTAAATGATGACATACTCTAATGTATTAAGCTTGTTTGTTTACAAATAATTTATTTTGCATCCATAAAATATGAAAGTAAAGGAATGGAATTGTATTGCAATTTGAAAATATCAGAAAATAATATGAATGATGTTTAAACTGTAATGTTAGTTAAAATTTGATTCATTTACAGAAGTGAGTACATTAGACCTTTTATTCTACACATCTATCCGTTGTATAGAATGATGTTTGCCTGTCTGTACTATAAACTATCCTTGAAGGAGAAGCTTGTTTGCTTCTTTGCTCTGTATCAGAGCAGGGTCTACAAGGTTATTGGAACTAACTCTGAGATGGACTGATTTCAGAATTCTGTCCTTGCTTTTCTTCCTGCCCTCTGCTGGAAGTATTCCTTGGAGCTCTGTTGGAGAGACAAAGGGAAGCCAGGTCCCTGTCAGCCTCAGCCTCTTCCTATAACCAGAAGCACTCCAACTGCAGCAAAAATGACTCATTAGAGGAAGTTTGGATTTTGTCTGGAATTGTTTGTTTGGAAGATTTTATGAACAGTTTTTCAAAGTAGGTATAGTTTGTATAGGTTATTTCTCATACATGTTCAGTATGCCTTGAACATTCCTTCTTTAAGTTCCAGGGAATTTTTTATATTGTTTTCATTTTAACTTTTTTCTTCTATTAACCTGATTGTAAAAATAAAAGAAAGGATTCTCATTCTCATTAATGTGTTAGCATTGTAAAAATAATTCACATGTTCAATGAAGAATAATTATAAAATAGAAATAGTAAAAATCTCCTGTCATTCATTGCTGATTCATTGCTAGAATTAATGATGGCTTTGTAATGCATCTTTAATATTTTTATCATATTATCTACATATGGATACATATTCATATTTTATTTGAGGAGCATCGAGGTAACACCTTTTGGGAATCTGCCCTTTTATTTAATATGCCTTTATATTTTTATGGATATACACACATAAAATAATTGAGAATGGGTGCATTCTCCTATGTTGTTCAGCTCTACCACTCTTAGCATAAATTCTAAGATGTGGGCTTCCTGCAGTCATTTTTAAAGCTTCACGTCTGTGATGCCAAAGGATCCTCCAGGAAGAAGGTGCTCAGAAGTTTCTATCCCCTGCACACAGCTCATACCCACTCCCCACCTGGCTGTGTCACTTTGATTCATCTTGTTATTTCCCTTTCTTTTTTTCTTTCTTCTGTAAATTCTACAATCAATACAGTACTTTTTGGTTGTTAATTTTATAAAATGTCTTACTATCTGTTGGCAATTCACTCCTACCACCAAATTGCTTAATTTTTCATAAAATCTTATATTGTTCTTACTTTTTTTTCCAAATGCATTTTTAGCACTTCCAGAGTTTCTAGAAATAATTCCTTTAAGATTTTCCGGGAAGCTTACATTAAAGTTAGAGGTTAACTTAATGAGACTTAAGCTTTTCAGTGAGAATTTTGGGTCTTACTATCCAGAAACAATGTATTTTTTTCCTATTGATTTAGCTCTCTTTTTATATACCTCATGAAGATTTTTTGTTTTGTTTCATGAGGCCGGTGCATGCACATGTTTTTGTTCATTATTAACTTCCAGATCTGTAAACTTTTTCCTGTTTATAAATTTTGATTACATCCCCTGAAGTTTAGGTTTATATGTGTGTTCTCAGAGTACTTTGATTATTATTTAATTTTGTTGTCATCTGAGAACCATAATAAGGATTAATTTTTTTAGGCCTTTTCTGGTTTTTGTGATGTCTTGTTGCTGTGAAGTTGAGAATGGGAGATTTGTTTTATTCTATGGATAATTCCCATTATTTTCATATACTGAATCTTTCCATTGATGTCCTTCTTGTGCCAGCATGCCTTCTTTCCTTCCCAGCTGTGCTCCCCAAGTGACAGCTGGAGTACTGCTGGAGTGCTGGTGGGTGGCATGCTTCAGCAGAGATTTGCCTGGTGACTTCCCTCCTCCCTCATTCCCCCTTACACTGAGTGGGAGCCAGAGGGAGGGTAAGGGGAAATATTTTGGCATACTGATATCTAACTGACCAGCTACTTCTCAGGCAGGCTTTTTCTGGGAATAAGTTAAATCATGGCCTTCACAGAGATCTTATTTTTAGCATGTTTTTTAGATGTTTTTAAATTTAAAATTTGGTACTTATTTAATTTTCCCAACACAGGTGTAATTGTTTCTCTTCTTAATGCTGTATTGATCATTTAGTTGAGAATTGGTGGGGGAGAGGAATTTAATATTGGGCTCTGCCAAGTTTTTCTCCTGGTCATCCAGCTGACCATTCCTTCTAACAGATGATCAGTGAGTGGTCACTGTGCCCCACCCATTTCTTATAATTACCTCCATATGACCCATGCTGTACATGAAAGATAGATGCTATGTTTTTATCAATTCCTCATATTTAAAATGATTGTTATTAGTTGCCTATTGTTAGTAGAGTGTGATTTTCTTTGTAGCAGGAACTTTATCCTCAGCCTTTTCCCTCATTTCTTGAATTTCAAACCTATATTGTGACAAAATATTGAACCATTCATCATCCTTCTGCATTTGGCTGAGTGTAGTAGACTCTCTGGCTCTTTCTCTGCATGATGGCACAAGAAGAGGTTGAATCACAGACAGAGAACACACCCAAGGGGTCTCTTAACTTAGGCTACAGGGTGGCAGGATGGTGATTTTTTTTTTTCCTGGTGATTTTTTTTCTTCCAGTACTGGGGACTGAACCCAAGACTTTGCCATGCTAGGCAAGCACTCTTCCACTGTGCTACATGCCCAACCCTATAGCTGTGCTTTCTTAATTAGATCCTGAGATAGGAGAGGTTGAGATGGGTTAGAGGATCATTGAAAATGTACAGGACATATCTAATGGGAAGGAAGACTGAAGAGCTTCAGTGAAATCCCTGCTTCTGGGCTGGGGTTGTGGCTCAGTGGTAGAATGCTTGCCTTGCATGTGTGGGGCACTGAGTTTGATCCTCAGCACCACATAAAATAAATAAATAAAGGTATTCATTTACAACTAAAAAATATTTTTTAAAAAATCCCTGCTTCTAGTCACCACTATGGAAGTTGTAAAGCCTCCTTGCTTTTCCATGGATAACAGAGAAAGAACTTCCGACATTTATAGCATGTTAAAGTGATTGTACTCAGCTTATAAAGATGGCCTCTAATTTTATACTCTTTTTTGTGCCTCTTATGACTATAAGAACCTAAGTATTGAGAAATATATAGGAAATACAAATAAAATGTTAATTTATTCTTTGCCTTATTGTGTCCCCCTGTCCTGTTTTGGAGTGAGGAAGGATTCAGAATACACTGAGGTGAACTGAAATTGCCTCTAATAATAGGAACTTTTAAAAATCATGGAATCTGTTACCAGCATTTACTTTCAAGGGGTCAACATATATTTCAGGATTACATGCCTTGAGTATATTGTATAATTCTCTTTTCTTACAGAATTTAAATTGGCTATATTAAGAAAATATTTTATTGTGTCCTTAATAATGCATGAATTAGTAAGACTATATATTCAGTAATAGAAGTTTTTGATCAGTTGTATGTTGTATGAAAATTTTTCAAGCAGGGTTTTTTTCAGTTACAGCTTTTTTTCCCTTAAAATAAAGACTTTTGCTACTGAACTTTTTAAAGAAGCTTAATTCTAAAGCAGATTTTCCTTATTTTATAACATGAATTAGTGCTTAAAAGTGATTGTCAAATTATTTATCTTGGGAAAAACATAAGACTGCTTCTAATTTCTACAATTTAATCTGTGACTGTCTTATTTTCAGTGAAAAATTCCTGAGATTTTGATTTCCCAATTTACAAAATAAATTAGTTCCTTAGCCATCACTTGAAGAACTTTCAAAGATGCAAATCTTGTGATTATACGTGCATTATTTTCCATGAACCTTGATATTTTGGTGCCATCTTGTGGTTTGACTCTGTAGTAACATGAACACTAAATTTGTTTTAAACAATGTCCTAGGCAGGATAAGCTATATGGGGAATGCTTTCCAAAATGGAAATTATCTGCTGTAAGTCTGCATAAAAATAAAAATAAAAACCATAGAGAGTGTTGGTTATTTGGTAGCATTGATGGACAAGAATACTAAGAAAGGTCTCTATTATATTATTCTCAGTTTTTGAAAGTCTGTGTTTATGTTGTGTGACCCTAGTTGCTGCTCTTTGAACGGTCCTGGATGAACAGATGGAAGTCTTCGGTTCTGCATGAAGGGGAAGGGAACATACGAAGTGTAAAGTGGAGAGGCCATCTGATCGCTTGGGCCAATAATATGGTAAACTCAGTCTCTACCTTCCTTGTTTAGTGGCAGAAGAGTGGCCAAAATGATAGGGCTGTGACAAGGGGAGATGCCACTGGCTCCAGTGGTCATTTGTAAAAGATAACAAATGGCAAGTGATATCATACCTGGGAAGTTAAAGAAATAAGATTGCTTTTGGCTTTCATAATGTAGTAATTCCCACCATATTCTGGACTCTATTTTAGGATAAGAAACCTGAGGCATGGAGAGAAGCCAAGAAAATGAAAAGCCATCTTAATAATTGAAGGGCTGCATTGGGAATGTGGTCTTGAAAATACCATTTGCCTATTGGCCAAGGGCAAGGAACAGCTGATATGAAACAAGTGTAGAATATTGCTGATTTCTCTTTTACTCCCAATATAATCATAGGCAAAAATCTAGGGATGCCTTTAAGAAGGTATCATAATATTTGGTGCTGTGCTTACATAGAGTTTACTTGATATGAATTGGGGCCAATAGAAAGTAGACTTTAAGAGTAAACTTTTTCACAACTGGCATGTCTTTTGAAATTTTAAGTTACCTTTTGAGTCAGTCAGTTCCATTCCACCTTGGTAGAACTTACTCAAAAGTGGAAGAAATCTCTCAGAATCCACCTCGTTACTCAGGATTTTTCTTACTTCTTCTGGGTCACAAGAAAGGGAAACAAACCTGTGGTCTCTTGGCTCACTTGTAGTCAGCTGCTTACTTGAGATTTGCATTTGAGAACATTAAAATGTCAAGTGTAGTTTTCTTTATATAGATGGTTTTTTAGAATTAAAGCCTTTCCAAAAACCAAACCTCATTTTTTATTAGAACAATACAGTTGGAAATGTTACTTGTCTGTCATTTTGAAACTGTAGTTGTTGGTATCTAAATATTTCCCCATTGTTTTGGGTTAGAATCACCCTGCCATCCACTTGTAAAAAAAATATCCTTTGTGCAGTAAGAAGGATGAAGGTTTTTTTGTGGGTTTGATTCTAATAGGATTTGTGTGGAGCAGGAGTATTTTCTTTACATGGCTTCTAACCTTGCCCTGCAAACACTGTCAATACTTTGTAGCACTGGTTATTGGTAGTATGTAGCTGAGCCTGTTAATAGATTTTCCTTCTCCCAAGTAGAAGATGCCTAATGCCATTTTATATTCCAGGGTGTGAAGATTTTTGACATTACCTCAAAGCAAAGAATCACCAATGTGCCCCGGGATGATATAAGTCTTCGCCCAGATATGTATCCCTGCAGCCTCTGCTGGAAGGACAATGTGACACTGATTATTGGCTGGGGAACTTCTGTCAAGGTGATTTTGCTTGTCCTTATAATAAGTTCATAATGTTACAGATCTATTGAGAGTGGTCTAAAGAAATATGAATTCATGAATTGCCTCTTGGAACCCAAATATTTTTGCCTGAATATTATTGTGATGTGTTAGCCATTAAAGACTGAACTTATTTCACATGTATAGGTTTCATCAGATGTCCTTTTTTCCTATGCCATGCAAAACAGTTTATAAACTTTTCCTTTCTAAGACTGGTGCTGCCTTATTTTATCTTTTTTTAAAATTTCCCACAACCCAATTGGCTGTGGCTATTTATAGAGCACATGATTGGCAACTTCATTTGTGTTACTGATGATGGAAAGAGAAAGTTAAAACTAAATCTTCCCACTTGCTTGCTAATAATTTGGTAGAGTAGAAGCCCATAATCTTATTATCAGTAATAAGATCTGGGAATATTTTCTGGTGTGTAGTTATCTGATCCTATGAGGCTGAGTAAATGAAATATAGTTGTTCTACAAAATGGAGCTCAAAATTCACATTTATTTCATGCTTACCAGTGCTTCTGTTACAATAGATACTTTAAAGCCAAAAGTTCTTTCCCTTTGAAAATATATTAATTAATTTAAACAAAAATTAGCTGAAAATGGTATGAAGGAGTTTCCCAACATTAATCTAATGGAAGAACTCAGTCTTTGGAGTCAAAGAGACATTGAGATTAATTTCATCTTTTCCGTTTCTTTTCTTCGTTCTCTGAGCCTGCCATTTTCTGCAAAATGGCAGAAAAATCATTCCTAATTTCTAAGTTTTGGGAGAAGAAAATGAAGTAATGACTGTAAAGAGCTTGGCATAGAAACTGACATACTGCAGTTGCTTAGCTGCCATTGTTGTTACACCACAAAATTCTAGAGAAGTCATGAAAGAGATGAAGCTATTTAAAATTTACTTTTCTTGGGGCTGGGGTTGTGGCTCAGTGGTAGAGCACTTGCCTAGCATGCATGAGGCACTGGGTTTGATTCTCAGCATCACATATAAATAAATGAAAAAATAAAGGTCCACCAACAACTTTAAAAAAAAATTTACTTTTCTTTGCAAATGTAAAGCATAAAAATTGTTAATGCAATTATTGTTACTGCCAAATTCAGCACTGTTACACTTGAGATAAGGTCCTCCTGGCCCTTACATTGATAGGATTGAGGTTTTCTTTTTTCCTTCTTCTTTTTAGATTGAACATGAAGTAATTGTTTCGATTTATTATATGAACACAAACTGGTTCATATTCGGGATAGCAGGAAAGAAACTGCCCAGTATATCTAGGATTAAAAAACAAAGTGGTCCTATCTCCCTATCCCACATGTGTAGTTCCCAATCCAGTAAATATACTCTTGGTATTTTTAACCATTCCTTAAATGGACAACGTGACTTTTTTCTTTGTTTTATAGTTGTAATTTTCTTCAGGGGAAAGACCAGGAAATTTAGCATGGGGGCATGTTACAGGTTCACTGATTGTTTCTGTAAATGCTTTCTCTGTTAGGCTGAATAGTGGCCCCAAAGAGAGTAGGTCCTAATCCCTGAAACCTGTAAAAGTTTATTTATATAGCAACAGATGTGATTCACTTAAGGATCTCAAAATTGGGAGATTACCCTGAATTAACTATGTAGGCCCTAAATGCAACCCCATGTGGGAGGGAGAAACTGCTGCTGAAGAGAGAGGGTAGTGCTGCCACAGAGGCAGAAGTGGAATGGAGACAAGGACACCAAAGCCAGCAGGAGTTGGAGAAGGCCAAGAGCAAGTTTGTCCCCTAGAGCCTCCAGAGGAAATGCTTCCCTGTACCTGATTTCAGCCCAGTGAAGCTGATTTCAGACATCCAGCCTACAGAACTGTACAAGAATATATTTCTGTTGTTCCAAGCCACCAGGTCTGTGGTAATCTATTAATAGCAACCATGGGAAATAGATACATTTCACTATGCCCAAATTATGGTCCATAAAATTTATATCCAGTACTTTAATTTAGGGGATTATCCAGTATTTTAATTGGGGATTCTTTTTCGTGAGACTCAATCAGCTGTATGTTGAGCACTTCTCAATTCAGAATCTAGGTGAGTTCTGAAGGAAGAGAAGATGAAAACTTGGTCTTTCCTCAGAGAACAATCAACATTTACCTGGCATGTGCCAGGGTTTGATCCCTAGCACCACTAAATGAACAAATAGTAAGATTATCCTAACAAATATTTACCAATATGCTGGGCAATGTTCTAGTGTTGCAGACACATGAAAGACAAATGAATAAATTCCTTCCCTTGAGAAATTTGTGCTCCAGTAAGAGAATACATGCAAAATCAAACAAGCATGTTGTTGATAGTAAATTACCAAGAACGGCATTTAAACAGGATAATGGAGAAGGGATTGTAGGTTGGTTCTGTGTAATATAGGTGGTTCCAAGGTGGCCTCTGTAATAATTCACATGTCATTTGGAGAGAGATCTGGGAAGGGGAAGCCCTGTGGTGGTACTGGGGCAGGGGGATCCTTGAGGTAAGGGGGTGATTGGGGTGTTTTAGAGGCATGGCAGGAAACCTACTGTTGTTAGAGTAGAGCAGGTGTGGAAGACAGGGTAGAAGATGAAGCTAGTAGAGAGATATGTGGGGATTGGAGGTGGAGGCGCAGATCATGTTGTAGTTCATGGGCCTTTGGGAAGTCTTTGGCCTTTAATTTGAGTGAGATGGGAAGCCAGCACAGGGTTTTGAGCAATGCTGTTAGTTAAATGACCTTGTTTGTATTTTAGAAGGATCACTCGTCACCATGTAGAGCTAATAGCAGAGGAACACTGAAAGAGGGGAGACCAGGCAGGAGGCTACTACAGCAGACACTCAGTAAAATATTTTCTCAGATCAGCATAATGGAGCTGATGAGAAAGACTGGCTATTGGATATATTTTGAGAGTAGACCCTATAGTATTTGTTAATAATTAGATATGGGATATAAGAAAAAGAAAAAAAAAGTCAGTGATCACCTAAGAAAGTCAGTGATCACCTAAGAAAGGTAAAGTTTCTAACCTTTACTAAAGTGAAAAAGACTGCTCATGGAGCGTGTTTTAATGGAAAAAGGCAGGAGTTGTTTTGGAATCAGCATTTTGAGATGCCTGTTGTCTACCCATGCAGAGAAGTGGAGGAGGAGACAGTTGGATAAAACAGATTAGTGTTCCTGGGTGAGAGTCCACCTATCGATTCAAAGGACTCTTAAAATTATTAATCTGCTCTTATGTAGGACATAAGCTTAGGGTAGCATTTATCTACCCCTCCCCCATACCATACTTGCTGCTTCCCACCTGTGAGACAGGAGCTGGAATGAGATCTCAGACTATAGAAC
Source organism: Geosciurus inauris (assembly GCA_004024805.1). Lineage (NCBI taxonomy): Eukaryota > Metazoa > Chordata > Mammalia > Rodentia > Sciuridae > Geosciurus > Geosciurus inauris. Next base: position 39,429 of record PVHX01004189.1, read on the forward strand.
TGATGGAGTAGAGCCATGGCCCACCTGTCAGTTGTGCCATATGTCCTCTTTGCAGAGAGATTGTAGCATGGCCAGAGGGATACATTCAGGCCTTCCTGTTAGTTCCATGTAGTGTTGGATCACTCTCACACCATCAGTGTTCTTGTCTCTAGATTAGATTGGTAACGTTGCCTTTCAGGGGTACCTGAGTTGAAAGAGGCCTATTGAGTTCCTGGATTTGGTCAGCATCCCTCAAATCTCTCCACTTCTCATCATTTTTCTATCCAGTCTCCATGGCTTTGATTTTACACCCTCCCTTCATTCTATTTTAAACAGTGCAGGTAGAATAATCTGTCCAGAATACAGAGCAGATAATTTCAGTCTCCTCTATAAGTCACTTAAGGAATTCACATTACCAAGAGGGACACTGATCTTTAACATGGTTTCCAAGATTTTTGCATGGTCCAGCCTCTGTATTCCTCTCCAGCCTCAATTCTGACCCTTGCTTGCCCTTTCTGATTGATCTCCTAGCTGAATGCCCCAGGATATGACATTGTTTTGTGTACTTGTGGTATCTCTCCTGCTTCACCCTACAAGTCACAAATTCTGGGAAGTCTTCTTACCCTGCCAATGCATGCTTCTGCTTTCCCATCATACTTTGGTAAAAAAAAAAAAAAAGTACCCTGCTTGTGTGTCTCCACCACTGCACGGTAATCTCAAGAAAATAACCTTATCTCAGCACTGGTGCCCAGTAGTTGCTCAAAAAGTACTTATATTGCTGTTATATTTGCTTTATTATTGTGAACCATTTTGAGACACTTCCTTATATACTTTTATCAGCACATTAAAACAGCTATTTGGCATTGTGGAGTGTGCCTGTTAAGCCTTTTAGTAGTTTTCCTAGTAGGTGTGGAAAAAAGAGTAGATATCTTGTAAGCTCAGAAGTCTATCAAAAAGAGAAGGAATTGGGGAAAATTGAGGAAGCGGTCAGGAAATTGTAGGAAATGCACAGAAGACAGATGTCAGAAAGCAGTCAAGGGAAAAGATAGCCAATAATTCCTAAGTGGGGGCTTACACTTCCAAAGCCATAGGTTTTTGTCCTGTATGAGGGAAAGTGAGTTTTAGGCGTTCACCAAGTTGTTGCAGTATTTCTGGATAGCAATTGAGACATGTTTATTAAATGGAAAAAAACAAAAAACCTAAAGTGTATGTATTCAGTGATCTGTTGGTTCTGCATCTAGAAATTTATCTTGAGGAAACATGTATGTTGAAGTATGTTGATTGCACTACTGCTTACAATAGCAATAGATATAAAAACTAATGGCCAAAAGGAGATCAACCACATAAATTATAATGCATTCTTAAAATGCTGTAATATTAAAGTACTGTGTTGTGGAAGAATATTTAAATAACAAATTATTTGTAGTAAATGGCTAAGTTAATAAAAGTAGCTTCCATATAAAAGAAGTTTGTTAATGATGTTGTCTTTGAGATGGGATAAGAAGTAATGCTTGTTTTCCTCTTTGAGTTTTTCTCTAATTTAGAATTTTTCTTAGTGTAGCTCTACATAGGTTGGCAGCTATAAAAGATCACTATCTGAAAGAAAAAAGAAAAAAAACTCGTCACTGACAAAAATTATATAAGATCAGTACTTGACTTCAGGTTCAGTCTTAACTGAATGGCAGAACTTATGTAAAATTGTTTTGTTTCTTGTTTCAAATTTGAATATTTCACTTCAGAAAGCACAACAAGTAAAGTAAAAAGTCCCTAGTCTTATCAACCTTAAACATAGACATTCATATGTGTCATCAGGTGTATGCGAGAGAGAAGCAAGAGAGAGGGATAAAAATTGAAATATAGATTGAACTATGATTGGGATATACTGTAATTTACACATATATGAGCTTTTATTTACACACAAATACATACATATATACACAATTGTATAGATATAACTTAAAATGAATGTTGGCAAACTTTCTATAAATACCTGATAGTAAAAGTTGAGTTCAGCGGCCATGTACTGTTGCTGCTGCTCCTTACTTTTATCCTTGCCTCCCTACCCAACATCTCCCTCCCAATCTTTGTTACTCTCTTTACAAAGATAGTGTGAAAACTATTCTTGTCTTATTGGCCATAACTAAACAGGCTTGGGACTGGGGCATGATTGACAATCCCTGATGTAAATTATATAGTATACATACTTGAGATAAGAAGAGTATATGCCACTTTTTCAAAATATTATTTAACAACAGTGAAATAAGCTACTAATGTAATCAGAAATATAAAATGCAATGTTAATATTGGTCAGATTAGCCATGGAGCATTTTAGTTATTTACTCCCACCATGATTTTATTTGGTATGGTAATGGGCCACTTAGCAACAGGGATACATTCTGAGAAGTGCTTTGCAGGGAATTTCATCTTTGTGTGAACATAATAGAGTACTTAACAGACTAGGATGGCCACAATACCACTAGGCAATATAATATTATGGGACCACCATAGTGTATATGTTGCTATAGATCAAAATGTCATTGTGTAGCACATGATTGTAATTTTGAAGTAGACTTTCAGAGGATGGGTCATTAGAAAAATACTAAAGCTATCTTAAGGTTTTCTCTCTTTTGCCCTTGAATAAGACTTTGTTGATAATGTTGGAAAATATAAGTAATGGTCGCTATATGTCATTCAAATTAATTTCTGTCATTTAAGTCATAAGATAGATTGCACTCCATCTTCAGGGCTACATGATTAATTTAACAAAAATATATATCAAATAAAATGTTATGAAGAATTTTTCGTCAAATGAATAGAATTCATTGTGAGCTTTGTTTTTTGTTTTTGTTTTTTCCAGATATGTTCAGTGAAGGAACGGCATGCCAGTGAAATGAGAGATTTGCCAAGTCGATATGTTGAAATAGGTATGGCTCGTGTCTGCTATGAGTGTAAACCTTCAAAAGAGTGTCCATTTTATTAAGTGGAAATCTAAGGCTATGTTTCTCATCAGGACTCATCTCTGGGTGTCTTGATGAACTAGATCATAAGCTTTTAAGCTCTGAAACTTTACTATGGACACCCTTTTAAAAAAAACTATTATTATTTTCACACAATTTTGTAGATTGCCTTGAAGCCAAGTAACCATGGCTTTGGGTTCTGGTTTTGTCATTTATCACCTAGACTTGGGACAATTATCTGTATTCTTCAGTATTCTTGTCTATAAAATATGGAAAAGAATACTTGTCTCTCAGGGTTAGTTGCAAGTACAAGAGATAATTCATGCATTTCCCTAGCACAATATTGATACCTGATCCTGCCAATTTGAACCTTCTAAGTACTTAATTTCATCATCATTGGTCCAGCCCAGACTGCCATAGTCTTTTACTTGTACCACCGCCCCAGCCTCTTAATTCCTTCTACTGTGAATGACTCTAATCTAACTTAGTCCACTGCAGTCAGAACATGGATCAGATCACATCATCATCCTTCAGTCTCTTCCTGATCCTCTTGGGATAAAGAGAAACTTGTCCTTAGCACCTGACTGTCACCTCATAGCAAGACAACAGGGGTCTGTGGTAATGTCTCTGCCTCGCTAGCTACAGTGCCTACCAACCTTCTCTTGGGTCTTTGTGCTGCTCTCACACTAACTTTCTTCCACCTACCTCCTCCTCCTCCATCTAGAATGTTCTTCCTGCCTCTTTTCACCTTATTGGTTCCAAATCATACCTCAGTTCAAGTGTTGCATTCCTCAGAGAGCCTACTGGATCTCCCTAATGAGAACAAGTCCTCCTGTAGGGGCATGTATAACACTGGGTACTGCCCCTTGCCTTACAGTTACAGTGATCATATGATAATTTAATGCATTTCTGTGCCTTCCACCAGACTGTCACCTCATTGTAAGCAGACACTGGTCTGCTTTTGCTCACTGTATCTCAAGGGACTGGAACAGTGCTTGGCACCTAGTAGTAATGTCATGTGAAATGAATCAGTGACTCTGGGAAACAACTCTTGAAGAAAAGTGTGCCAAGGATGATCTGCCATTATTTTTATAATAATTTTGAGGAGAAAAAAAGTTTTGCCGTATTATAAGTCAGCTATAAAATTAACTTGCCCATTTGGATGGTAGATGGGAAATATAAATTTGATGGGTCATTATAACAAGGCAAAGCTGAAATAAATCATTTGCTCTGCATTACCCACATGACAAGTGTGAATAGCATTTATTTTTGAGCTGTTTTGTACTTGAAGTCAGAAGTTGGTGGTAGAGTTTTAATCATTATTTTTAACCTTAGAGAAAGAGAAATACATAGTTTAGATTGCTCAGAGTATGGGCAAAATAGGTATCTGCAGAACATAACAGTACTGAGAAAAGCTGAGAAACCAGGTGGTAGAGAAGACAGGTAACTAGAAGGTGAAGGTAACTGTTTCAGTATCTCTGTCTTCTTTCCTGCCCCTCCCTTTCCTGCTGGGGTTCAGGGAGAGAGGAACGCTTGGAACATCCCAGGGCAATGTCCGGAGAGATATTTGAATATTTGAAATAGAGACAAGTTTTTAAATAACAACCTCTGGGAATTTTTAAGGATATAAAAATTGCCAGGAAAGTATTAAAATGTAGCAATTATGATCTTCTCTCCTAAGCTGATATTTATTGCTCACATTCTAGGTAAGGACATTGTACTGTGGGCATTACCTGTATTAATTCACTTCTTTCTCATTGCACCTCTTTGAAGTACAGTTAGAATGCTTCTCATTCTGTAGATGGAGAATTGACCATCAGGGATGTAAATACCTTGTTCAAGATCTTAGAACTATGGCAATAAAATGGATAGAATCTAACTCTGCAGAACCACCAGAAAGCTTCCAGCAGGAAAGGCAGTTTGGTAAAATATATGATCTTGGTAGGACTCCATAACCACCCTGAGTCATATTTTCCCACCTGTTATAGGCAGATGATAACACCTACCTTTTGGGGTGGTTGTGTGTAATAGACATAACACAAGTAATGTGCCTAGTGTGGTGCTGTGCACTAGTAAATGCTCACTAAAGCATGCTGATTGTTATTATTGCAAATGTCCATCCCAGCATGTGACCACTAATAGTTTCCTCTGTGGTGGCTTTATTAGTCCAGAGCCCTGGGATCACATTACTGAAGTGTAGTTCATCTGTACTGTAATTTACATGAAATAGACTGTGTGGATACTAACACTATCACATTACTGACATTTCATTATGATGGTTAGTGGTTAAGTACCATTTTTTCCCCTCATGAGAGCAAACCTTTAAGAATGTAAACCATTTCCACAGCAGGAAGCAAAGTGGTTTGGATAAGAGTCCTTGAGTAGGATAAAGGAAAGGAGAAATATTAGGAGGTCAGGATTACAATGCACATTATCCCTGAACAGTGTGAGCCACTGTTCTTTATTAAATGAGGTGAAGTGGCACTGAGATTAAAGAAGTATCTTTGGCTACACATTTCTTAGAAGCCAGATATTTCTAACCCTTCCTTACAAGTCAACATCAGAAAAACAATACAAAAGTTATTCCTGCCAATAGGATATTGATATACTCTTGTAAATGAAAAATAATAATGATAAAGAGCAAGCCAGTCACCATGAGGATATTATCTATACACAGGGCTCTTTTGGATGTCATTTTTCCTTCCAGATTGTATTGCTGAAAGTACAGTGTGGTCCATGCCTATTATTTTAACCTCACTTGAGTCTCTTTATTCCCACAAGACTCTCGAGCCCTCTGATACTTCTCACCAAAGTCTTCCATGGTCTTTGTGGAATGGCAGTTGGAAGCTGATATATTGTTGGTTAATGAAGCCAATGTTTGTCATTTTCTGGAAGTCTGCTGCCAAGGATAGAGAATTTACATGCAAGGAATTAATCATTGATTTTCTAGTCTTGATTTCACATAGAAGCTTGTTTTAAAAAATAATTGAGATAAAACAACTATATAGGACTCTTTAGAATGACACACAAACCAGTAGGGAAAAAAAAGAAAGGGGAAAATAGAAGTACCTTCTCTTTACTTCAGTTAAGTAGTGTCAGTGTCTTCAATTGGGCATATACTGTGATCTTAACAGTTTAGTACATCATACTATTTTCAGCTTCTCAATTTATTGGGAACATGATGATTTGGAAGTTGAAGATCTGTTGCATGGTGCAGGGAAGCTGCGAGATCATTCTTTCTTACATCTACATATCTCTCTTCATCCACCTGTTAGTTTGAATTTGACATATAGCATGGCTGTGATAGTTTTCTTGCGCACATATGTGACATGGTTTTTCCTCTTAGACTAAGTCTCAGTAGCAATTATGACAGTCACTGGTGTCATTCAGGGTGTTTTTGTTTGAGGAGCTAGCGATGTGTGGTTTTCTGTTCTGCTGTAGTTCAGCTTAACTATTTAGTATTTATTTCAACTATTTAGTAGATGAAATAATCATATCAGCTTAGAGGTGTCATTTAATTGACAGTAGTGTGCTGAATGTTGATTAGAAAATATAGAATGAAATTATAAACTAAACTTGCTTTAAGTGGTCTGTGACCTGCAGGTACTGCTAGCTTCTGTCTGATTTGAATGTTTTGTTATTTTGTCCATTAGCCATACTCTTCAATTTCACTTCCATGTACCGGGTCTTCTTGGTGACTTGCTGTCACGCATCATAAAGTCACTTTTACTTTAATATGTTTGCTTCATAGCACAGCCCTGAAGCTGTTGAAATGTTGATTTCCAAATGTATTTTCATTGATCAGTAGTCATGCTGTCAAAGTGTCTAAGCTTATTGAAAATTCTGTGAGCATTATTTCCAGTTGATTATGAAATACTACTATCTGGCAACTAAGAAGTAAGAATTTTGTGGGGGCATGGCACCATCATAAAGAGCCTATAAGTGAATCTAAGACAATGGAAGGAACCTGTTCTTATTTATCAATTGCTTGACCTACTTCCTTTTTGTTTCTTTAAGAATCATAAATCACAAGATCTGTAGGATTATTATTAATAATATAATCTGTAGGATTATATATTAATATATAATAATAAATATAATCTATATATATAATAAATATAATCTAATTTATAATAATAAATCTAATATATATAATAAATATAATCTGTAGGATTATTATTATTATCACATTATTTAACTCCAATGAAGAATCCAAATCCTTCTGGGTCACATTTTCCTATTGGGCATTTTAGGATGAACAAAGGGATAACAACCAGCAGCACAAGTTCTGTTCTGTGGTGAGTGCCTTTACCCTCATACTAGCATGGCAAATTCAAGAAAAGGGCAGGTGCACCCTGGCTACACTGGGCTCAATCACCAGAGAGTTGTCAAGCCCTTAACTTTTATCCTTTGGTAACCATAGTGTGCTTTCAATCTTGAGTGTCTGTCTCAGTGTTGTCACTTATGTGTTCTAGTGTGACTTGTCTCAGACTTTAGCTTCCTGCTTCCGCTACCTTCTACTTTAGAGACGTTTTAGTGAAGATACTTCACATCTCTGAGATTCAGTGTGTCTCTAAAATAAAGGTGATGTTGTTATGGTGAAGAGAGAGATTAAATATAAAACTTTTAGCATACTGCCTCTTAGCATAGTCATATTCATTAAATGGGAGCTTTTATTAATGTTGCTATTATTTAGTTGCTCAGTGAGAGAGAAAAATAGTGGTTTCCTTTAGAAATCAGAAGATTCAATTATTGTGTATGAAAAAATTAACTGCAAGAAAATTTGGGGAAAAATATAAGGGTTTACTGAATTATTGAAAACAGCTCAATATATTTCATAATTGCATTTCTCAGTAAAATATATTTTATACAGAATCTATAAATGATAGAAATAAAGTAATAATTAGGAATGTTGATTTAAAATCGTATTTTTTAGGTCGGAATACACAGATAGTAAAATCACCTAGTAATGAATTATTTGGAGAAATATATTTTTATTTAAAGAAAATATTTTTGTCATTTGCTGTTTAATAGGCATTACAGTTTTATTTTGAAAAAATGTTTTTGTTTTGTGTGTAAGTGAAATGAAGAGGTTGTTTCTCTTACATACAACTGTTCTTATAGTCATGGTTATTGCCACTGTTTCCATTCTCATATATACTTCTCTCTAACCAAAATTTTCTTGCTTTTTACTGTTTCTTGCTTTATATCTATTCCTATATTTTTGGATATGGCAGGCAGTACCTTAATTATTTCTTTAAATAATAGATGCACAAGCTCCCTTAAGTCAGGGTCATGGTCTTCATCTCTTGGTACTTCCAGAAAAGAGTCTTACGCACAGTCGTTACTTGGTCAAGTTGTTGAGAACTCTCAGAGATCTCAGACCCAAAGTAGAAGAAAGTTCTTTTTTTATTAATTCTTATTTCAATCACATGGTGCTCATTCTGAAACTGATAGTGTGTGCCTTTGATGGCCCAACGTTACTTACATATTCATGGCTCTAATCCTAACCCCATTTCCCTGGGTAATATAAAGTTGATATAAAACACTGATCTTGGGAAGATGATTCAGTGGCAGCATTATTTCTCAGTCTGCCTGAGTTCTCACATAAAAATGGAACAAGTAGGTCGCAAAATAGGGAAAAAGCACTAGTGGTAGCCCTGTGCCATGCTGTGGTCATAGCCTCTGTGTAACAGAAAGTAGAGGGGGACAGGGGTCATCTGGCAGACTGAGGCCAGGAAAACTTCGAAGTAGCCAGTCAGTGTTCACTGGAAAGGATAGTGGCTACCCCAAGAGCATGAGCAGAGGATGTAGGGCCTGCCCCTAGGTATGAGGGGCCAGATCCCAGCTTCCCCTATACACTTCACAGTTGAGCCAGTGTTTCCTGCCAGACAGGTTATCTCTGAGGAGAATAGCAGGGAGGGAGCCTGTCAGTGCAGGACAGGGACATTAAAAACAAACAAAAGAGAAGGTCAGGTAAAAGTAAAAAGGAGCAGAACCAGGGAATCTCAGAAAGTAAGTGACCAGACTTGGTGTAAAAAAAAAAAAAGGAAAAAAATCTATCCCAGTCTCTGCCTCCTAAGAATTCAGTGACAATGACATGACCCCAGAATGAACACTAGGAAATTACTGAGATTAAATCCCATACTAAGGTTTAAGAAAAATAAGGAGATCATTGGTGTCCTTCATAATGAATGCACACCTGAAAGACATAACCACAACACAGATTGCAACTGAACATAAAAGCAAATAGAAATAAAAGTAATGCTATGAGAGAAGCAGAGAGGGGAGAAGGAAATTTTTAAAAATCATTGAAAAAATATACCTACAAGTAAGTCTCTGAAGAAAAATATAAAGCAGGGAATGGAATACCAAAAACAGTAAGTCATGGAAAGCTTCCTGAAATAACAATAACAACAACAGAAGGACTTGAAACTATAAATTAAAAGAAGACATAATCATGATTCATCATGAGTGATATCAAGATATATTCTAGTAAAATCACTGGACTTTAAAGAAGAAAAAAATTGGAGTCCTTCTAGACCTATACTCATCAATATGGTAGCCACTGATCACTTATGGTGTGGCTTTGTAATGTGTCTCTGTAGTGGTGGCACATCTGTGTGCGCCACATACCAGATTCCAGATTTTTTAGCATGAAAATAAAGAAGTGAAAGACTTCAGTAATTTTTTTATGTTGTTACATGTTGAAATGATAATAATTTGGATATGCTGCATTAAAGAAAATACATTATTAAAATTTCACTTGTTTCAAAGCTTTTGTTCCTTATTGTGGCTCATAGAAAAGTTTACCAATTAGATATGCAGCTTGTGCATTATGTATCTTTTGAGTAGCACTGATCAAGAACTCCAGCCTCCTTTCTGTATCAGTCCTGTGGGAGAATTGTATTCATTATTCTCACTGCAGATCTAGAAGACTTTGCTGAATAGAATTTTCATGTGAACAGCCCTTTCGAAACTTACCCGCTCTCTCTTAATCTACTTTGGATCTCTATGTAAAGGTCTTGTATTACTTCTTCTAGCATGTCTACAAATGCTTTATCCTGTGGTCTGTGGTTCTCTGGTTCTCTCTGGGAACTGCATTAGTCTCTCCTCTTCTTCTAGTTTTTGCTTTATCTTTCTGTTTCATGTTTTGCAAACAGAACAATTTGTTTTCATTTTCTTTGTGATTTATCTTCTCCAGATAACCTGCTTAAAGATGAATTTCTATAGTATTAAACCTGTCAACCATCTGTATTCAAATTGGGTTTCCTTTAGGGGGGAAAAGATTTTTATTAAAATTATTAGACTCATTGTTATATGAAATACAGTAGAATTTCAAGGAAAACAAATAATTTGAAACTTCCATTGGCCCACTGAAATTTTGAAATATAAAGTCAATAATTACTTGAGGATGTTTTACAAAGTTAGTTCATAAACTTTTGCATATGTTATGTCTATTCTTCAGAGGAATAAATATTTCCATTCAGTATTTCATTCTCTAAAAAGTGGGAAGAATATTCCATACTTCTACATTCATTCTGACACCACTGTGTCCAGCTAGCCCTTCTTGGATTCAGCATTAATATGAAAAATAAACTGCATCATGTTAGATCTAAAAACATTCATGTTCATTGAATTAGGTATAGAAAAACAAGACCCCAGTATCCTTTCTGTAATGTTTTGTTTTAGGCAGAATAGCTGCAGACATTTTCATAAATCAACAACTCAGATTAGGAATGAGTTCTTTTTTAACATGACATCATTACTAGTGGGTATTAATGGAGATGAATTGCTAAGTGGTAAAATGGGAGAGTACTCATGAGTAAGAGAAACAACCATTCAGAACTCTTAATTTGTGAATCACATTAGGTATTGCTGTAACAAGTTTGTTTTCTTTAAGAAATTAATTATTGATACTAGTAAATTATTTTAATAAAAAGGATGTTTTAGTTTTGGTTTTATCTGGATATAGACAACTTGCTCAGTGCCTCTGGAAATCTCACCAATATTTTTGTGTACTACATCTTTTTTTATAAATAACATTTTTGTGTTAGTTTGTTATTTGCCATTACATGTAGTTTCTGTCTAAATCATTACTTTTTCTCAAGTAATAAAGTCTTATAAAGTTAGTACTTAACAAATACACATTCATTATAATATCCAGAATTGAGAATGTGCTTCTATAATCTTTTCTTGTTTTCTTTAAGCACCCATTGGAGTTTCTATCATGTTCTTAATTAGAGAACAGGAAATTTTCTATATTATTCATGACAGCTGTTGTACACAAACTAGGGGACAGGATACAGAGGAGGAGGGCTTTGAATAAGAGTATTTTCTAGTTTCTCTGTTCTATATCTTACAGCTCATTCATAAAAACCCATACCTTTCTATATATTTGGTTACCTTTAGAAGAGACTCTGACATTGCCCATAAGTGAGGCTAGGCAGCCTGTTGGGCATCTCAGTTGGGGAAAATACCTCATTCACCCACTGCTTCTTTTGCATTTAAGGGATATGTTCTCTTGGGTGTCTGTGGCAGATGAGCACAGCAAAGCCTCCATGTGATGTCATGAGTATGATTTCTGTGGCTTGTTTGATTTTGTTCTTCACCAGAGTTGCTGGTAAAGGTATGCATAGCATTTCAAACTTGGAATGTGATTTAGTAAAACAACTCAGGTCCATTTTGCCAGTGTGGAGTGTTAGCAACCAAAACCTCTTTGTCAGTCATCCATATAACTTGGAGAAAGTAAAACTGCTGCTTTTTCAATATCTAGGTCCTGTACGGCCTCATGCTATTCAATACTGTCTGTACATTTCAACTCACACCTCTTTGTTCCCCTACCTGCACATACAGTAGGATGAGTGTCTCTAGATTGTCCAGCTTGAGTGCACTGGAAGTACTTGGCTCTGCCCTGTGGAAGTGGCTGTCTCACAAGCTCCTAACAGTTGAGTAAAGAGAAGCAGTAAAGACTGGCAGACCAGGCAAAAGGAGAAGAGGAAGAAGAATCAGTAGCCCCTGTTCTTTCTGAGTTATGGATTTTATTTCTGCTCTCCTTTTTCTTACAGAAGGGAAAATTTATACCCACAGAAGTTAAAATGACTTGTCCAAGTTCAATTTAGTGGAAGTTATAGCCCAGATTTCCCAACTCGACATTCAATATTGTTTCCAGCATGATGCACCGAGTTCCCTTACTTGGGAAAAGAGAGTAATTTCATGACACATGTTAGCTAAATCTGCAGCTAATACCCAGAACTGTGGAGAAGATCTGAATCGAGAAACTCTTCGAAAATGGGATGTGTCTACATGAGAGTGTATTCCCAAATGAATCTTTAGGTGCAGAGAATGATTTCCTGGAAGAGTCTGCCAGTCCCACTACTCTGTCAGGTCTTACCCTGTACAAAGCCACCTCAAAACTTGACCTCTTAAAACAGCAATTATCTGTATTTTCTACAGCAAGCAGTTAATCATTAGAATCATACCATGGTAATGTTTGCATTTTGTCTGTGGAACTTTTTTCAAATCTTTGGGATCCAATGTAATTAAATCCCTATACATCCTAAGTGAAGTAATATTTCTTCTCAATTTTAAGTAGACTATTTTCAGAAAGAAAAAAGAAGCTTATTATTTTTCTCTGACCTTTATTTCACTTAACAAATAAGGATGGTTGATCATAATGAAATTTGTATTTATGTACTTTCTTTAACTTGAAGGTCTTTAAATAATGCCAAAAAAGAATGTTTTATAATCACAAATAGCAACCCTTGTGATGTTTGTATCTCTGTAATGCCCTGATTGTCAAAAACTTAAAATTAGGCATATGAAAAAATTTAGTCTTGTTATTAATAGTTTACTTTGAGTTTTATGGATTTCGTACTGTCTTCAAATGATTTAACTATGTCATTTTTTAACTGCCTGGGCACATGTCACACTTGACCATTCATGGTGCTATTATTCTTGGGTGTATTTTGTTGCTGATAGAAATTTCAAGTTTGGTAAGTTCTTACATAGCCATCTAGTACTGATTATTGTGAAGCACTTTCAGTGCTCAGTGGTAAAAGTATGTTTAATTATGCCCCTTTATGTTAACTTTTTTAAAATTGACACCTAGTACTATACATATTTATAGAGCATAGTGTGATAATTTGATATTTATATACAATGTAATGATCAAATCAAGGTAATTAGCATCTGCATCTCAAACATTTATCATTTCTTTTTAAAATGAATCCATCTAGCATTTGTAGTTGGTAGTTGATATGTCCTGATTGTGTGCTGATTTTTGCTCTTTCTAATGGTGAATCTTATCCCTTTTGTTCATAGTGTCTCAGTTTGAAACTGAATTTCACATCAGTGGACTTGCACCTCTCTGTGATCAGCTTGTTGTACTTTCCTACGTAAAGGAGGTTTCAGAAAAAACGGTAATTATTTTCTCCCCAGTTGCAAAAGGATGTGGGGGTTCATTTTTAGCATTACACTCAGATCAGGTTGCCTGTCAGAGCAGTCTTCTATAATCTGACTAAAACTTTCTTGACCTGTAAGACTGGCAGAGATTACCCTGTAGACCCTAACAAGTTTACCTTCAGAAGCTCCACTCATTGCCTGCCTTTGTTCTTTTTGCTAAGCAAAGAAGAGCATCATTTTCCCCCCCTTTTTTCAACAGTCTCTTGGTATTTTAGTTGAAAGGAACGAAGGATTCCTCTTGCTGAAAGGCGAAACTAAGCTGACACTGTGCATTAGCAGAAATGACAGCAATGAAGTTGATCGGCTGCAACAACAGGGGTCCCTGTGGTCAGAGGGAATTACAGAAAGGGCAGTTCATTATTTCCTGTGGTCCAGACATATTTGTTTACTTCCCAGTGGCCTGGTGAATCTGAGTAGTTTGATTGTTGCTTTGAAATGGATTGTTGCTAACTTTCAGTTATCAATGCAAATGATAGTATAGTGAAATGTGTGGCTAATAGAAAGCAGCAGATAGTCTACATTTCACTGTAATGATGTTGGGATGAAGCTTATATCTGGGATCCGGTGGAGGGGCAGGCGCAGTCAGTCTCCCTTTGAAGCCCAGGCCAGCACCATTCCCAGCTTGTCTTTATTGTTAGAGTCCAGGGGTCCTACCCAGAAGGGGATAGGGGCGGCGTCAACGCATAAATAAGGAGAGTTTATTGTAAAGGATTTTCTCTTGGATGCTGTATATAAAAGAAATTGGAATTGATTCTCTACCCCTTTAGAGTAAGTAGGCAAGTGGGTTCTCCTTGTTTGTGTCCTCCTCCTCCTCCTCTTAAATGGCAAGGAATAAAATGGGGGAGAAAAACCCTGGGAGCCTTGTTTTGAAGTGGTAGCTGCACTTGAGCTTTTCTCTGAGCGAGCACTTGCATTAGGAAGCCATCACTATAGTAACTGAAGCTCTGGGTACCCATGTTGCTAGGCAATAGAATGCTGGAGACTTAAGTGAGCACTCAGACCTTCTAAAATCAATAGGGGTGGCTTCTAGCTCTATTGCAGGACATCAGTTTATTATTATTTTATTTATTTATTTATTTTTTTGAAAATAAAGAAAAGCAGTGGCTCCTGAGGGAGTAAATTCAATGCTTTTTGATGAGGAATGTGGGGAGGATTGAGATTGCGATTGAAAGAAATAAGGAAAGAAGCAGTAAAATGAAAAAAGGAAGTCCTAATAAACAACTGACCAAAAGAAAGAATGAAAGAAAAAAAGGCTTTGTTAATAAAAGAGACTATTGAAAAGAAATAAATCCAAAGAAAAGCCAACCTCAGAGAATAAATTAGAAAATGGAATTTATTTCAGAGAAAGAAGGAAGGGTCTTGGGGATGCCTTAAAACGTTGGTGTCAGTGTACCCAGAGACTCACTTTATTGAACATCAAAGTGTGCCTTAAATCCTTAAACACAGAATAAATTATTAAGGCAAAAGGGATAAAGAAGTCATTTTTAGGCTATCTTCTACCCTTTCTCCAGTTTTTTTCTTTCCACATTGATCAGATGTTTTATTGTATTAAATAAAATTTAGTTTTGTTTCAATATTATCCCCCAAATATTTCCCATTGATGCCTTTTACATAGTTCATGTTTTCACATACTTGGACTCATCGTCACCTGCTCTTCTGTATTCCTCTATTTTTATGCATATTAATCCTCTCCGTATGTATGTGTGGTTTCTTTCCATTATTAGCATTGGTAACTGTGCACTATCCTGTCTGATTGACATACCTTAATTTATTAAGCTGTTCCCCAGTGTTTGGCTTTTCTTTCATTCATTGGTAAAGCACGAATGTGGTAAGAATTGGGCCAAGCACTGGAGGTCAGAAATCAACAAAGCCAAATTCCTGCTCTTGGCAAGCTAGATAAGCAGGCTGGTTAGACAGGAAGAAAGAGTTGTAAAATGACACAAGTCACATTGCTAGTACTTTTCTTACACATATAAAGGCATTTTTGGTATTGTCTAGTGAGGTGGTTTTAATATTTTCTTTTGTTGAAATATTTTTTCTACTTTGCTATTCTGATTTTCACATCTTTTATCATTTTATAGCAATTTTTATGGTTTTTATTAGTGCATTATAATTATATATAATAGCTGGATTCATTGTGACATATTTACACATACACATACACATAACATGATTCAATCTGTCTTATTCCTCAGTACTTCCTCTTTCCCTCTCTTTCTCACTACCCCTAGCCCTCTTTCTCAACTGGTCTCCCTTTTACTATTATTTTTTAATTAGTACGTTTATATCTATGTGTGTGTGTGTATATATATATATATTCATATATATATGAATATATAGGGAATGAAATTACATATATATTAAATTATATAATAAATTATATATATATGAATATATATATATACACACACACACATATAATTCATTGTGGTATGTTAATTACATGGACTTAGCATATTTGGTCAATTTCATTCCCTAGTACTCCCCCCCTTCCTCTCAGTCCCCTTCCTCTGCTCTATTAATCTTCCTTCTATTTTTGTGAAATCCCCTTTTTTCCTTTCCAGTTTCCATATACAAGAGAAAATATTTAACCTTTGACTTTCTGAGTCTGGTTTATATGACAGTCAGTTTTTTAAAATATTCAAATCTTTTCATTTCATTTTTTTCTGTTGAAATTTATCTGATAAATTATGCTGTGTGTTCATATTCACTCTTTTTTTTTCCTACAAGTTGATCTTGTGTAGTTGCTGTTTTATTTTTGGAATGTTTTCAGTGAGATGGAAAGCTAATGTAATTACTTCCCAGTTTTCCTAACAAGATTTGTCAAAGAAATTCAGGTTAACTGTTTTGTTTGGAAAACTTGGAGAGCCAGGTATAGTCCTGGAGGGTGATTTGTTTTGGTTTTGTTTGTTTTTTTCTATTTCATTCCTCTCATCTGTGTGTTCTCTGTACCAGTTTCAAAGTGCTTCAGGTATTGTTGGTTTGCGAAATGAATTCAAGTGTATGTTTTATGCATAAAGTTCACAAAGCATGAACTTTAAAGAAGAAAAGACTTGACTTCCAAGTCTTAAGATTTGCCATAAGTCCTGATTCTCTACATATTCCACTTTTATAATTGGCTTATATAACTTTAACCTTAATATTTTTGATTCTCTATTTTCTCCATCTATAAAATTAGAAATCATAATTCTTCACTTTGTAGGGCTCATTTAAAAACTCAGAATTATATGTGTGTGTGTGTGTGTGTGTATAAAAATAATATCACCTGCTAGATTTATTGAACTGCCACAGGTCCTCAACAAATATTCTCTCATCATTCTCTTTTATGTCCTAACGTAGCGCTTGGCCATCCAAAACTGAAGTCACCAGCTGTGTATGGCTCTTTGCATTTAAACTAATAAAAATTAAATTAAACTAAAAATTCTTGTTCACAGTAATATTTTATTTGTTCAGTAGCCACCTGTGACTAGCATCTACCATATTGAGCCATGCAAATACAGAACATCTCCATCATCTCGATAAGGTCTGATTTAGAGGCAACTCCCAAATCTTTGGCTTTTTAACATTACTACTAACTTTGCTAGTGTTATCAGTGATTTGGATAATGGAGCAATTTGTACATTATTTTACTTTTCCTCACATACGTGTAGAAGAGATGTAATAAAAGGGCCTAAGTCACTGTTTTGGGCCACACAACCCTGGGATTGAATGGGCTGTAGTTGTGGAGTGCCCACATCACACAGTCCTGTTTATCTTACACAAAAGGTCAAGAAATAAGACATTGTTAAGAGGCTGTCTACTATAGGCTGTTAGAATAGCTTATGTGTGCAAAATGATAAAATCAAAGCAAGTGGGCTGGAGTGCAGTGGTAGAGCAATTTGCCTGGTACGCATCCCCAGGTTTTGTCTACAGCACTGCATAAAAATAAATAAAAGAAAAGCAAGTATAGCCACCTTGAATTAATTTGCATAACTTATAGAAATGTATGTAAAACGTTCCTTTTCCTTTCTTCCCACTCTCCCAGGAAAGAGAATATTGTGCCAGACCTAGACTGGACATCATCCAGCCACTTTCTGAGACTTGTGAAGAGATCTCTTCTGATGCTTTGACAGTCAGAGGTTTTCAGGAGAATGAATGTAGAGATTATCATTTAGGTGAGAGAGAGAGAGCAAAGATCTGGCTCATTTGATTTCCTATGGTATTTGCCCTTCTGCTTGATTTGCACAAAAGGAAACTTAAAATTGAGGTGCTGAAAGGATCCTGGAGAATATGTAGGCAGTCCTGCTCTTTTGAAAACCAGAGCATTTCTAAGCTCCCCTTACAAAAGGAAATAGAAATGGGACCAGGACTGAAGTGAGTAGTAGGCTCCTTGTTTTTTGTTTTATTATTAACTTTTTCCATTGTCCTAAGTAACAGTTAAATTGATGTCAGACAACTCTCTGGTTGTCATATCACTCACAACTTTATGTCCCTATAAGGTTTGTTCTGGGATGTCTTTCTGTTACTGAGTGCTCACAGCCAAGAAAAGTCCTACCATATCACTAGGTATTGGGTGAAATATTTGCGGAGTGGATGAATAAGTACACTAAGTCACTCACTGAGCAGACACGAAAGGAAAACCATTACCATTTAGTCATGCCAAGGCCATCTGTGTTTGAGTGTCATCATATCCTCACAAAATACATTGAGGAAAATAGGACAGTTAGGCTTTTTAAAAAATGTTTCCTGCTTTAAAATCAATGACACTTTGTGAGAATATTTTCATTTCTCATGTTGGCCAAAGAAATTAAGAAATATTCTATACATGTTTGAGCTTTCTTATGTGAAGCTCCAAATTAGTTGAAAAATGTGAGAGTATATTCTGGACATGGCAAAAAGCAGCTATGATTCACAACTAAAATCGTCCAATCTAGGTATTTTGCTCAGAGCAAACTCTGCTGCACACTTAGAAACCCTTCAGAACTGGTTTTATAATTGAATTCTGCAGGAAACCCTCACTACTGGCATTGTGCACAACATGCTGAAATGATAGATTATGTCCCCAGGGTTTGGGTGTCTGTCATTTATGCTTTAAATGGCCTTGACCTTGATGAGGAGGAAACATTTATCGCAGACTGTGGGGTGTAATTGTTCTGTAAAAATAGAATAGTGTCATAAGTGGCCATAAATAAAGTTTATATACAGTAGATGAATTCTAATATGCAATAGATGTGAAGAATTTTTGAATACTGTTTTTCATGTGAAGTCAGAATGTTAATGTATTTAAACACAGAATTTTGAACCTTTTTTTTTTTAAGTTTTATAGTATTTGTTTCCTCCCTATTTCCCTTTTTTCTTGCTTCCTTCTTTCCCTTTCAGATCTGAAATAAATTCTGTCTTTGTCTATCCTATTTCCATCCTTTACCTTTCAACAAAGTGAAGCACATTTGCTACAAGTATAGACAAGTTTTCTATTTCCTCTGAAATTGGGTGAGCTAACCAGGTGCCCTGAAACTATTGCAACATCTTTTGTACTATTGAGTCACTTAAGTTGTTCCTCTTCTCTCTCAACTTCTAGAATACTCTGAAGGGGAATCACTCTTCTACATCGTGAGTCCAAGAGATGTTGTAGTAGCCAAGGAACGAGACCAAGATGACCACATTGACTGGCTCCTTGAAAAGAAGAAATATGAAGTAGTTTTGATTTTAATTTCTTGAAAATATTGACTTGTCTGTAACAGAGAGAGAATAAAAGATTTTTGTAGTAAATCTTCTGTGTAGCTGAATTAGAGTGCCCCAAGCCAAAAAAAAATATGTAGGAAGGTAATAACTGTCCAATACGCCTCGCAGAAATTAGGGAACAAAAAGATTGTAATGATGTTGACTGGCTTTACTGTTAAATTAGGGAGGAGTCAGTGGTAGAGGCAGGGAGTGGTTTAATCTAACCTACTGAAATTTTATTTGTGATTTTTTTCCCCCCAAGGAGTTAAAATAGAGCTAATTCTTCAGAGTTGTCTTTTTGGACATTTTAATGAAATTACTCATTTTATCCTTATATTTTTTTGTAAAGATAAAGCTACTAAATTTATACTCTTTGAGGTTGGTTTGAACTGCTAGTTTGAATAGAATGATTTTGTACACTTTAGTGAATCTTGGGTTAGACAGATTTGATTAGATAATGCCCCAGTAGGACTTTACTTAAAAAAAGAAAATATTTTTCAACTTTAATAGCTGAAATATATTGTGTTCGTTTAGTTAGACTGTGGATGGTTTATGTATTAATCACTAGAAAACAATAGCAACTAGTCCAATTTTTTGTTGCTGTAAATTTGTAACTACCTGGAAGGATTGGGAAAAATTAATACTCTAAAAACTGTTTAGAGTCCAGATATTGTTAACCTGCTTCATAACCCAGTTATTACCATGTCACTTTAGGTTGAATAGTTGCTAAAAGAAGTTTTGTTTTTAATTGTTTATATTAAACTAATACTTATAAACTTTCCAAAATAACAAAATCAGAGATTTTTCAAATGCATAATTATAGATATACAAAAACGTGTACAACTTACTTCTGTTGAAACCTAAAAGAAAAGTGCGTTTTTTCCTTCTCTCCCTCTCTCCCTCCCTTCCCTTCCTCCATACCTCAATAATGCCCCTCAATATGTGTCACACCAATTTAGAATGACAGCTGCCTTGTTTTGCTTGGAGACTAGGAGATTTTGTTGTATTTTGATTTGTGTATGAAATGTGATTCCAATATCCTAATGTGGAAATGAATTCAAATGGAAATGAAAGAAGTCTTCATTTTGGTTGACTGCCTTTGTTTGAGTTTGAATTCAGTGAAGTTCATTCAACCATAGCATTAAAAATTCCAGTGCTTCAAGCAAAAGCCACAGAAAAATGGGGCTTTATTCATGTAGTTCAGAATGTTAAAACATAATAAATATAGTGTTTATAACCACAGCATCTGTCTCTTCTACTCTCTCCCATTTTCCTGTTTCTTTTATCATGCCTATATAAATATAGGAAGCCTTGATGGCAGCTGAAATTAGCCAAAGGAACATAAAAAGACATAAGATTCTGGTAAGTATGCATTTTTTATTATTTGAAGCGTAATTTTACCTTTTAATAAGTTATAACAAGACTGAAAGTAATTTGAAAAGACCATGTTCTACCTATCTTTTCAAAATTTATTTTAAATGAATTCTCTTTGACCTGTGAAGCCCATATATTTCATTTTATCAATTCAGTTTCTGCCTGGAAACAAGACACTTGAACACCTGTGAGGAGGTAGTTTTAGGTAATTTGAAAACTATATTTGTGAAATACACTTTAAATACAAAGCTTTCCAGTTATGTATGTGGAAGATTCTTTAAATCATAGATAAAATCACATTAACTCAAAATTTATCAAGAGTGCTTTCTTAAAACTAGATTGCTTTGGTGTCTCCATAATAACAAACTCAGTTGATTTTGTTATGAAGACTAATCTAGGGCATCAAATACATTTTTATTTCATTTTGAATTCAGGAAAAATAAAGAGACTAAGGCCCATTTCTTTGCTGAATATGACAGAGATTTTACAGGTAGAACGCAGACAAGAAATCATGTCCTTTGCAGGTCCTGAGAGATCATCTAGCCTGGTACCTGTGTTTTACTACAAACTTAGTCTTCTAAAACTAATTGAGTTTCAACACAAATTTCTTTTGCCTATGCTTTCGCCTATGCTTTCCCTACCTTAAACTCTTTGGTCTCCATAAAGCCTTAATTCCTAGAGTGCACAAGCAGAATCATTCAAGAATAAGAGAGGGGGAAACAAAAACCAGAGCATCTTTTATTTTTCAGTTCAAAATGTGAGGGATAGGCAAGAATTCTTTAGCAATGGGAGAGAACTGAAAAGGCTTGGCCCCCTTGGTTAGGTGGAGCACTTAAGGGGATTTCTACTTAGAGAGTAAGAACCAGATCCTGATGGAATTTCTGTAATTAGGAACTTGGTCCTATATTAGAACCCTTAGAAGACAATTTGAGCTTTTAGGCCCATATCAGATTTCCCTATTACTGAGATTTTCTGATGGGGACGAGGTTAGCTAAGATCTCCATCTTATCTTTGTAGTCCAGGAAGTGATGAGACCTGCTCAGAGTCAGCAAGAATAAGGACATCCTATGGGACTTCCTGGTGAATTACAGGAAAAAAATTTGAACTCAAAAATAGATTCAGTAGTTCTCAGCCAGCAAATATCAGTTGAGTGCTTGAGTTTGGATCAGCCCACCCAGGGTGAGTACATAGTGTCAGAGAACAGAGGAATGCGAATGGAACCATAAGGAACACTGTCATTCAAGGAATTTTTGTAAAACAGATTTGGAACAGCCAAAGGAAGATTGTATCACAGGAGCTGAAAGAGGAGAGCATTGAGGGTAAAGACAGTTACATGCTTGTGTGCTTGAGATAAGCAGTTCAAAAAGGCCAGACAAGTTGAGCTGATCAGGTGTACACTGGATATGACAGTAAGTAGTGAATTTTCTGCTTACATATAATTTATTCTCAACATGGTGTAGGGATTGAAAGTGAATAGGAGATTGTAGAGTCAGCTTAGCTGTGAATGGGAGAGAGTGGAGACTGTGAGTGGGGACTGTGGCATCATGGGGTAGTTGTTGCTATTTTGTGTAAGAAAGATATTTAAACATGCTTGTGCTAAGGGGAAAAAGGGAAAATAGGGTATACAGAGAAGGAAGAGGAGTTCAGAATGAGCTCCACAATCTGGAGGAATGGACATGCGGTGAAGGGTTAGAGAGACCTGCCCTCACAGAATGACCCTCCATAGATACTGTGATGTGTGATCTGTTTCCACTCTAGTTCTGTAAATCTGAAATGATTTCTCACATAATAGTCATTAAAGAAAAAAATTTAAGTAAATTTAAAACTGTGCCTCCCCTCTTCAAAACACTATCCTCCTATACATTAAATATGCATAGAATTTTTTTCTCCTGGCATGATATATTTCCATATCAGTCATGCAGAGAAAAAGTGGGCTCCTCCCATTTCTGCCATATAGAAAGAAATTCCACATATATCTTTTTGTATATGAAGTAGAAGTTAAAGTCAAGTTTGTTGTATATAATGAATTTTAGCATCTAATGAAAATGCTTTCAGGTGGAAGTAATATTTCATAAAAAGAGTCATGGGGAGATCAAGCAAGAGCTGTTCTTCCATGCCTGTGGTGACACTGGCCATCCCAGATCCTTTCAGAACCAGTGAATAACTGGGAATATTTGAAGACACTCGCTTCCCTGCTTTCACATCAATTTCCTTCATCTGTAAATTTATGGATTTGAATTACTTGTTTTTCTCAGTTCATATTCACTTTAGTATTAAGTTTAATATTTCATATTTCCTTTTAATCTGATAGCCTGTCATTTCGTTTTTCTTAACATTTTAGACTTGAGGTAGAGGAGACATGTAGCTCACATTTTACAGATGAAAGCACAAGAAACAGAATTTTATATTTATGGACAACATGGAATTGTTGGATCATGTTTCTAACATTAGAGATTTCCTTTGCAGAAAATCTCCTATAGGGGATCAGATTAGAAACCTTTAAAATAGTAACATTATTTATTTTTTTAAAAACAATTTTAGAGGTAGGCTTGGCAGTATGTGACTGTAATTCCAGTGACTGGAGTCGGAAGTAGAAGGATCACAAGTTCAGGGCCAGCCTGGACAACTTGGGAAACCCTGGCTGGAAATGTAGTTCGGTGATAAAGAGGCCTAGGGTTTAATCCCCCAGCACCACGGAAAAAAAAAAGAATTTTGGTATTTATAAAAACAAATATAAATACTTTTAAATATGAATATACTAAAGGAAGAAGCAAGCATAATTGCATAAAACAAAATAGGACCCTAACATCGTGGCCTGTTTAGAAACAGACTCAGCTTTTCAGTTGTTCCTTTTGAATTTTGAAATTCCTTCATTTTCTCTAGGATATTGGCTTGGCATATATAAATCACCTGGTGGAGAGAGGAGAATATGACATAGCAGCA
Organism: Geosciurus inauris; assembly: GCA_004024805.1. Taxonomy (NCBI): domain Eukaryota; kingdom Metazoa; phylum Chordata; class Mammalia; order Rodentia; family Sciuridae; genus Geosciurus; species Geosciurus inauris. The sequence continues at coordinate 62,846 of PVHX01004189.1, forward strand.
CGGTAATACTGACATTTCATAATTTTTATTAGTAGAGATAGAATTGGCCAGTGTTAACAGTAATCAGCCATTCTTTGTATTTAATAGACATTTTAGTGTTTTTTTTTAACATCTTTCTAACAAGAATAATTTTGAATATTAGTGGTTTCAATCACAGAATAGATTAATATCTGTTATTTCTGCAACTTCTATTGCACATTTACCAAGGTAGAATTATTTTTCACATATTTGATGAGAAAGATGTCAAGAACCATGAAGGGTGCGGGATTTTCCCATTTTAAGCTAGCAAGTTAGCCTGCCACAGTTTCATGGTCCTAGGAGAAGACATAAGACTTCTGGGTCAGAACTAAAGGACCATCCCAGTGGTTTTAGTAGCCAGAGTATCATCATTTAACCCAAGTCCCCAACCCTCAATCCCCAGTTTCCATAGCACAGCATGGAGGGGGCCAGGTGACCCTGCTTATGCAGCAGGTTGTGCTATAGGGGTGGAGCCCTGAGCTTGGGACATCTTTTCTAGTGGGCTGACCCAGGAGACCTTCCTTCATTGTACTGGACAGTAAGCAAGCCTGCCCTCTGCTCTGCTGGGAGATATTGTCTTTGTCTAGGGCTGTTTGCATTACACACATCCTGGAAAGATAGTCCTGAACAAAATGCCTCTACTTACAATTTGAAGAGAATTTGTTTCCCAAGTAGAAGCTGGCAACTAAATGAAAATGGTCAAACCCTAGGATCCCAGGTTGCTGGGGTCTTTGGTGGGCAGAAAGCATAAATGTATACAGTGGTCATATGGTCCCTGCTGGAATTCTCCAGTGCCCAGCTCTATGACCATGCAGCATCCTTGGAAGGTAGCCTTTAGTTCCCTGAGATTATTTAAGAAAATATGTTTCTTTAATATGTTAAGTTTTAGTTATACGTAATCTTCTAGATGGTTTTGTAAGGCGGGATTCTAGTTTTTTTAAAGTCTGATTTTATAGCCTATTATTTAAATCAGTTCAGGAAGCAACTGACACTTTTGGGTATAGTGAATTTTCTTCAAGGCAAAACAAAGCCCCAAACCAGCAATGTTTATCCAGACAAATAGAACACTTACAACAGGAAAATCATTGGGGAAACCCCTAATGGCAGTCTTCTAAAAGAGATTTATCTTGATTTATAACTATTTTGTATAATTTTCATGATTTTTATTAACCTGTATATGCAACCGAGTAATAGTAATACCTTTATGTTAATCAGCACTTGAGATAGAAATTTGTCAGAACCTTCAGGGAGGTTTATCTAAACCACTGGGGAAAATGTCTACTCATTCTGCTTATTTTTATTTATTTATTTATTTACTTATAATTTGTTTCTCCCTGGAATGTTTTTACTACAGCAAATGCCAGAAAATCCTTGGGAAAAATGCAGCTCTCTGGGAATATGAAGTTTATAAATTTAAAGAAATCGGACAACTTAAGGTAAGCAAAGATTTATTTTTGATTCTTAGTTTCTGCATGTAAGATGAAAATAAAATAAAAATAATAGTCACTTCTTTGTTGGGTAATATATTTTCAGCTGGAAACAAAAATCAAACTTGCAGAAATTAGTTTCAAAACATAAGCTTAGTTTATATTTTAGGTGTGTGTATACTATATATATTTACACACGTGAGAGTCTTTTTTTTAATCTTTTACCTTTTACCTCTGCAGTTTTCTCTGTGTTTAGATGAAGTTTTCATGTCCCTTTTTAAATAATGACTTTGGAAACCATATATAATTTTATTTGGTGAATTGTTAAATGTAAGACCTTTTCCAAATTCACTGAAGAATTAATACATTTTTCAAATATCTTACCTGCTAAAAGGTGAAATTTGACCATGTAGCTTTAATGAATTATGTTGCTATTTATTTTTTTTAACCTTTAAACTTAGTATACAACATTCAAATCAGTGAAGTGTTCTTGTGTTTAAAACATGTTTTATGGGTTTTGCGAGCCTTTTGAATGCTTTCATGGAGATATTAATATATTTTTTGGAAGTCCCAGTTATGTTGGCTTGTCAGTCCCATGACTGCTCTTGTGCTTGCCCAATAAATATTACTCTTCTCTGGTTGGCCCCCAGCTACATTTCTTATTGGGCTTTTCCTAGAAGGTTTCATCCAGTTTCATGGTCCTATTTACCTGATATCTCTACAACCCCAACATCTCTTTTGAATTGTTATGATGGCTATTTCTCTTCATGTATATTGCTGATAATGACAATTCAAATTAATGTAAATCTACCTCCTTCCCAAATTTGGTCATTTTCCTTTGAATGTGTGTTTATGACACACAATACACCCATGCCCATGTTTAATAGCTCAGAGCCACTACTCTTATTGACAGTATTTTCCTCAGTTTACCTGCTCATTCCATTTAATCTCCAGTTTTTGTCAGTTTTATCATATCAACCAAATGGACCTTTCCACTTCCATTCCAGTACCATTACCTGACATTGCAAGGACCTTCTGACAGATCTAAGGGCAACCCTTGCTAAAGTAACCTGTTTTTAAATAGGGGCAATGCTAGTTAGTAGTTATATATTTAAAAAAATAAATCTGGACTATCACTTCCCTGTTATCTGTTGCTTCCCTCCTGCCCATAGAATAAAATAGGAGTTCCTTTCATGACCCCACCTCCCTTCCTCTCCAGTCTCACCTACCTTCAGTGACCGACTTCTCCCATCTTTGGGCCCCTGTGGCTTCCCTGAACACAACTGTTTGTGGTTACATGCCTTTGTTCATGTTCTTCCCCTGCCATATTCCCTTCCCCTTCTTTCTTTGCCTGATAGATTCAGGGCTGTAACATACAACATTGTCCTTTGTGGGTTTGGGGGTATGGTTCAGTGGTAGAGCGCTTGCTTGGCATATACAAGACTTTAGGGTTAGATCCTCAGCACTGCCATAAATACAGTCAGACATAAGATTCTCCACTGTGTCCACAGCCCTTTGTTAATCCCTTTCTCATAATTTTTACCACATAATAACACCAGCATCTGTTTATTTCTCTTCACATCTTCCCTCTTGGACCGTGAGCTTCTTGGGAATGTTACCCTAGTTCGGTGTCCCTGGTACAAAGCATGGCGATGGGTGTGTAGGGCAATAGAAGGAAATTGACCTATATTTGGAAAATATCTGAAGAATACAAGATGCATATTTCCTAATTTCAAAAGATGATTATGAGTTGTTAAAGGTTGATGCACTCTAGTTTCAGAAAGGAAAGATGTATAAGTGACCTATATTTTTAGATTACCTAACAAGTTGATTTTTATAATCTTACACTTTTGAAAAATGTATCATAATTTGTTGTTAGAAAGTAGAGTTCATTTGAATCTTTTCAGAATAATTTTCCAGAGTACTCTCATTCCAGAATAAATTCAGAGTCTTAAATTTTTAAAGTAAAAAATATATTTTTATATCATCTTCATAATTGGAGTACGGTTTTGTTTTGCCACCTTTTAGAGGATTCTTGTTTCCCTTTCCTTCCACAGGCTGTTAGTCCTTATTTGCCAAGAGGGGATCCAGTTCTGAAGCCACTCATATATGAAATGGTCTTACACGAGTTTTTGGAAAGTGATTATGAGGTATGGCATTCTGACATGATCAGTTTGCTTGTTTTCAATAGAAAATGTTAAGTCTAGAAATTTTATCTTTATGGTCCTGATGCAATTCTTTCATGTGTGTCAGCTCTTAAATTCTTTTAAACTTTTTATCCTCAGAGTTATCCCATTAATTCATGTTGTCTGGAAAACTTTTGGTTGAGACTGAAAGAAATAATGACTTAAATCTCAAGCTTGCAGATATTTTCTCCTGAATGTTTTAAGATGTCTGCCAGATCAGTACTATTGAGAAAATTATAACTAACTTTTTGTTATAAGCTCTTATACATAATTCCTATTCTAGCTTACATTATTTTCAATTTAATGTTTAAATTTTGAATGAAATTGTCACATAATAGTGATAACAACTTTTGATCACGTTATTTGGATGAAAATTTTGTGCTGTCAACAGAGCATTAACAATCATATCCACCCCCCCAAAATGTACTTCTCTGAAATAGACTTAATTTTCTTTCTTTCCTAAAAATATATGAAGTAATATGATTTTCTTTGAGGTAATTGTGCTTCATGACATGTTTCTAGTCATGTGGAGTGTCTAGCCATATGCTTATAGCTTTGCCTGTTAATTTATAACCTAGCAGAATTGTTTTAAATAGGTTTTATTTCATAATATTGACTAATTAATATTACTCTGTAAGCATGTTAAAAGTGGGACAATATCTGTAGTGTTTCATTTAATGAATACTTCTTAACCTTTTATTTACTATGTAACGGGCACTGAGGTGTTCTATACCTTTGTTCACTCTGTCATAACAGTTCTCCACTGGCTGTGTCCTCTAATTAATCATTGTGGTCACCGGGTTAAATTCATCAGTATTTCTTAGGTAATATTCAAGGAAGTGTGAAGCCAGTTACACAGGAAGAAGCTAACATGAAATAAAATGTTTATTTCAGTTTACAGTGGGGCCATCTTGCTTTTATCACGCAATATGACTAGTCCTTTTTTATATTAGAGGTTGGCAGTACTGTGAGGCTGTTGCATAGCTAGGGAAAGGGGAAAATGGAGCCAAATTTTCTTCTTCCTTTGAACAATATTATCTCTGGTCTCAGGGCTACTGACAGCTGCCATCATTGGGGTGGAATTCTTTACAGACTCTTTTATCTTAAATATTGCACAGTCTTAAAAAAAGAGAAGCTTAATCCAAAGTGGTTTTTTTTTGTTTTGTTTTTGTTTTTTTGTACCGGGGTTTGGACTCAGGGGCACTCGACCACTGAGCCACATCCCCGGCCCTATTTTGTGTTTTATGTAGAGACAGGGTCTCACTGAGTTGCTTAGCGCCTCCTCATTGCTGAGGCTGGCTTTGAACTCACAATTCTCCTGTCTCAGCCTCCCAAAGTACTGGGATTACAGGCATGTGCCACCATGCGGCTTCCAAAGTGTCATTTTGATTCAGGAACATTTTGTGTTCTGATTGAATCCCCTCCCTAAAATCTCTAAAGTCAAATTACTTTAGATGTTAATATGTAGGAAGGTTACAATTTGAGTGGGGTTGTTGCTCTGGTCTCTTGCCATCCTTACTACAGGGGTTACTTCAGTCAAAATTGAATGAAACTGTAGTGGAAATGATATTCCTGATTCTTCTGTGGTTTTTCTCCTTACCAAATCCTGGTGCTTTATAGAAATACCTTGTACCAGTCTGCTTTTACTTCTAAATAACTTTCTTTTTAAAATTTTTCTAGTGGAGATTGAACCCAGGTGCCTTCTAACACTGAAGCTACATCCCTAGTCCCCTTTTTTGATTTTTTTTTTTTTTTTTGTAGACAGGGTCTCAATATGTTGTTGGAGCTGACCTCAAACTTGGGCTCCTCCTTCCTTAGCATCCAGTGCCACTGGGATTATAGGTGTGCATCACTGTACCTGGCTCTAAATAACATTTAAATAAATTTAAAGTAGTTCATTAAAGCATTAATAGAGTTACAATATTTAATATCAATTTTTTCTAGTAATATGGACATTTTTAGTTCTCAATCTCTTGAGTATGTCTAACCCCTGCCCCCACTTGCCCAAGTTAGTAAGTAAACTCATTCACCTTACTTAGGGTTATAAAACATGATAGTTAAAGTTGGAAGGGCAGGTACTATATAGGGTATTGGCCAACAATCAGCTGTGGGAGAGAACAGGATTAAATCAGGATATCTGCGGTTTCTCTCTGAACCACAAATATTGAGATCCAGAATCAACCAGGGTAAGGGCTAGGGGATAAGACTTGAGCCAACATCCTAATTCCCAGCATGAACCTGGATCAGAATCCAGACTGGAAGGAGGATAAACATGGTAACTTGTTCAAGTTATTATGCAGATGATTTCATTTGTGGAAGCAGCTTTGTCCTGCGCAGAGCCGCCATGTACAGTTGTGCTTGCTGTGCAGTGCACAACAGCATGCCCAGACCTAAAGTGCATAGAAGGTGGTGGGGAAAATAGTTGACTTACATACTGTTTGTAAGATGTTAACAATGTCATCCATATGTTGTAGCTGTCCAAAATGAGTATAGAGCAAGTCAAAGCTAAATTCTGCTTGTGCAGTGGTACTTTATGTAAAGAACAAGGTGCCTTTCCTAGTTGTACCTTTTATAAAAATAAGAACAGAAATGGATAGCACTACTTACTTCCCAAGAATAATAAATGGAGATTATTGTAGTTATATTCTCTATATTTCCCTTTGCTACGCTGAAACCCCTAGACAGAATATTGATGAAAAGTTTATTGATGCAAGTTTTTTTTTTTTTGTTCTTTCAGTTATGCATGACAGTAAGGATGTATTTTGGCATATCATATATATGTGAAGTATAACTTCCCATTTTTGTGGTTGTATATGATGTAGAGTTACACTGCTCATGTATTCATATATGAACATAGGAAAGTTATATCCAGTTCATCTACTGTCTTTCCTATTCTCATCCCCCGCCCTCGCCTTCATTCCCTTTTGTCTAATCCAGTGAACTTCTATTCCCACTCACTCCCCCACTTATTCAGAATTAGCGTCCACATGTCAGAACATTCAGCCTTTGGATTTGGGGGATTGGCTTATTACATTTATTATGATAGTCTCCAATTCCATCCATTTAGAAAATGTACCACATTTTCTTTATTCATTCATCTGTTAAAGGGTGCCTAGGTTGGTTCCATAGCTTAGCTATTGTGAATTGAGCTACTATAAAATTGATGTGGCCATGTCACTGTAGTGTGCTGTTTTTAAGTCCTTTGGGTATATGCTGAGGAGTGGAATAACTTGGTCAAATGGTGATTTTTCTCAAGTTTTAATCATGAAACCACTGTTTGTTTTATAAATACTTGTTAAGTATTGTTGAAAGTGTTTGGATTATAATCCTATATTTGTGTTGGAAAACCAAACCATTTCCCTCTGCTCTGATACCACAATCCACACAGAGGCTTCTGTGACCTCAAGAGATATAGGGACTTCTCCCCACCAGCAAGCAGTTCTGCAGTGGACACTAGCTGGTGTCCTCATACCCAATTTCATTCTGACACTGTCCAATTGGACACAGTGTCTGATACCACAGGTTAAGAGCTCAGTTCCCAAGATTCTGTCTCTCACCCCCGTTTTTCCAGTTACACGTCTCAAATTATTTTAACTGTGCTTCCGACCAGCTGATTATTATCGGGGTGTCCATTAACCCCTTCCCCAGATTCAGGTAATTTGTCTGAGCTGCTCACAAAACTCTAGCCAGTGTGTTTACCCTTTCATTATAAAGGATGTTAACAAGGATACAGATGAAGAGATGCATATGGTGAGGCATGTGGGAAGGGACATAGAGCTTCCATGCTTTCTCCAGACACACCACCCTCAAGGAATCTCTGCAGTGTTTGGCTGTCTGGAAGCTCTTCAAACCCTGTCCTTTGGGATTTTAGAGAGACAGCATTGCATAGGCGTTGGTAATAGACTGAGTGCAGAAACAATGGGCCCTCCTGGTCAGATGGTTCAGCATTCCTTCCTGGAGGGTATTGAGTAGGGCCCTTCTGGAGGGAGGAGGGTCTTAAATAACCTGCTAAGTTTCCATGGTCTGCTTTGGGGAAGGGATTATGAGCCAAGAACCATGAACTAAAATCAAACTGTATCGCAGTATTAAACCTATTTAAAGAGTATTGTTCTTTCTCTGCTGTTCCTCTTTGGTTAGGGTTTTGCCACACTGATCCGAGAATGGCCTGGAGATCTGTACAACAATTCAGTAATAGTTCAAGCAGTTCGAGACCACCTGAAGAAAGATAGTCAGAACAAGACTTTACTCAAAACCCTGGCAGAATTGTGAGTATTCCTTAGTGTTTCTTTTTTTGCAAATCAATCTACGTTGAAAAGTTTTTCATACTTTAGACTTGTGCAAACTCTAAATGGAGAGGATGCTTTTTAATGCCATTTTCCTACATTCACTCTTAATAAAACCTTGCATAAATGTCAAGTGAACAAGTAGAAGATAAGGTCAGTGTGTGAAACTGTTCAGTTATAATATGATCTGTTTCCCAAAGGAAAGGGAACTCTGGAGCAATGGTTAGGACATGGGAAGGCTGCCAGGTATTAGGCCCCTCAAGCAAAACAGTTTCCCAGTGAGGCAGGCTCTGGGTTCTGTTATTCCTAGATTTTCCAATCAGTCTCTCAAACATCAGACTCCAAATATATAAAATCACAGGTAGCAGTTCCTTTTGGGAACTAATAGTGAAATAAGAGCAGTGCAAGACACCAGGTCAAGCTCAGCAAATGGAAGCTTCATTAATATTTTTCATATTTATTAGGCACTTTGATCTGGCTTTGTGCCAGATGCCTGCGATACAAAGATACACCCTCAAGGAGCCTCAGTCTAGGGAAACAAGTAGAATAGTATAGTTCTGTCTAGAAGACAGTTCCTGTGGGCTTCAGACTCTCCTCGAAACCCTACCACCTCAGGCCTCTCCTCTGCCATGTTTGTCTAGGGCCAGGAAAAGACTGTTAGACTTTCCACAAAAGAAGTTATGTTTGTGGCATTTTGACTTGGAACACTAATCATTTTCTCTTGGAAATATTGTTCTAGATGCCTCTTGGATTCTGTAGCACTTTTAATAAGGAACTGACAGATAATTTTTGTTCAGTTGGCTTTTGGGAGCTGGCTGAGGGACTTAATCAATGTGAAAAAACAATGTTTCAGTGGAAAAACATTTCAATTTTATATAACCCCCTTACAGATAAGCTTTTAGAATATAACCCATTTGTCAGCTGAATACTGCTTGTAAGAATTTTACCTGATTTTTCTATTTCTGAAATGAATATATCCTTCATTCTGGATCATAGCTTCATTGTCTAGTGTATGGATTCCTATAAAACTTTTGAGGCTGAGCCCCCAATGAAAATTTGTATTCATGAATGTTATAAAGTTTCTGAAATTCTAGTGAGTTGAAAGCAGGGTTCTGAGAAGGAAGCACTTCCTGTTCATGTATTGATAAATCCCAAGGAATATTTTTCAAAATAAAGTTATCTTTCTTATCTGAACAAATGTTTTGGTTTTTAATATTATAAAAACAGTCTCTGTGGAAGTGTATTTTTATTAGAACTGTTGATGAACATTAATGTAAAAAATTATATCTTACCAGGTATACCTATGACAAAAACTATGGCAATGCTCTGGAAATATACTTAACGTTAAGACATAAAGACGTTTTCCAGCTGATACACAAGCATAATCTTTTCAGTTCTATCAAGGATAAAATAGTTTTATTAATGGATTTTGATTCAGAGGTAATGTAGTTTTTATTTGTAGTGATATTTTCCCTATTCCAAATGTATAATCATTAGACATCTGTCCAAATGCTGGATTGCGAATGAACCACTTACTTGACCATATACTGATCACGCTTAGAACACTCTGACCCTCCTTGCTGGATGTTAATTTAGTAATCACCATTCAGGAATCCTTTCCTTGGTGTGGTAATTCTGTAAAAACAATTATAATTTGATGTGGAACTCAAAGGTAGATATAGGTGTGTATACAAAGTAACTTTTTAGTAAAACAGTTCATTTAATTCATAGAAACAAACTAGGCATACACTTTGGCTCATTTAACCCTCTTAATCTATGTCCCAGAATTAAAATTTAAGTGAAATTCTGTTTAGATCCACTTATTGCTGTTTTATTCATTGATGTTCAGAGATCCAGCATGTGGAGTTTCCACTGGTCTTGGTGACATGTGGAATGCGTTATTTATTATAGCTCACATTTGAAGAGTTTGCTTGACGGGACCAGTCTCCATGGCTCATTTTATAAAGTGATAAAATCCCCAACCCCCCTTGTGTAGAAAAGAATCTAATCACAAATGCTAATGAAAAAAATGAAGTTCATGAAACACAATGATCTCATTCAGAAAATTGAAATTTTAGACAAATGAAAAAGGATTCTAAAGCTCTTAGAGTTTAATCCATTCAATTATATTTTTCTGTGTTTAGGAGTATCATGGGCTATATTAATCTTCACTGTCTTATTTAGATAAGACCTACATATACCTCCTTTTCTCAAAGATGCTTTAGTCCATTTTTTATACTGAGTCAAGTCTATTGAGACTACAGATCTTGTAGAATGAAGTTCAGGTAGAGGGGCTCTGTTTCTCTCTGGCAGAGGATGATTAAGAGGATGACATGCTTATAAAAAAATTAATTACATATTCCCCATACCCATCCGTCCCAGGTGTCTTTAGAGCCTAATTTTGCAAAGTAATTGCTATTCAAGAGTTTTGGCCAAAGTTAAGGAATCAGTTTTCTAACTAGAAGAGACCTTAGGAATAATCTATTCCAATTCCCTCATATTTCAGAGAACAGAAATAAGTTTGGACAGCTTGGTAGTAGCAGACTCAAGAACAGGGCCTGGGTATTCTCTATGCGGCTCACAGTCTGGTGGGCTCTCTTATGCTCTTATCAAACTCATTTGTGTTTCATGAATTTTGAAGGTGGCTAAAGTACATTCTAAAAGTCTATAAGCTTTATACACTATGAAACTTTTGGTATCTTATTCTTTTTCCAACTCTTACCCTCTTCTCCACAAAAGACTAGCTTCTTATATCTGTAAAATCTTATAGAGTGGCATTGGCAATTTTCAGATAGTGAAAAAAGCTCATTTTTGTGGTTTTGGTAATGATGTGTTCTCCATCACTCCCAAGAGTAATGTGAAAGTTTGTGAAGATAATTGAAACATCATGGGGACTAGAATAGTGTGCAAAATACATGGGCCTCAGACTGAGACATGTTTGAAAATGCATTCCTCCACCGTTATCATTTTACATAAGGGCTATTGTAAAGCTGTGTTCCTTAAATATAGAAAATAAGCCCTTCCCCTTTACTGTCGTAGTGTGTACACTGTGTTGTGTTTAGTGTTCTTCTGTGGCAGATTTCAGTGATTGTGGCTATTTTTTCTGTTTCAGAAAGCTGTTGACATGCTTTTGGACAATGAAGATAAAATTTCAGTGAGTGGCCTTTTATGTGCTTTTTTATAAGTCCATTTGTTAATAACACAGTAACAGAAGACTGGGTAAATTACCAAAAAAAGAAGTTTATTTGGACTTGTATGGTCCAAGGTCAAGAGGTGCATTTAATGAATGCCTTCTCACAGGCAGAGTCCTAAGCTGGCACAGGGCATCATATGGCAAGAGACAGGGAGCACATGGCCAGCAATGCACTGGTGGAGAATGAATGCATGGGAAGCAGCAAGATCAATGGAAGGGGCCACACTTGCTCTTAATAAGAACCAGAGAGGCACCATTAATCCCCTCACTGGGGCAGTCATGCCCAGGCACCTTGCACTAGGCCCCACCACCTTTCCATACTGTTACATTAGGGAATCAAGCCTCAGCATGAGTTCCATCCAGAGAACAAGCCACAGTCACCCCATCACAGCTGGTTACTAGATGAATGTCTAGAACCACGTTAACTATAAGGAAGAAAGGTATTTATCAGATAATTTTGCAATTGTGTTTGTGTCCTCATAACTCTATGTTTAGAAATTTCTTTTTTTCCCTTAGATTAAAAAGGTAGTAGAAGAATTAGAAGACAGACCAGAATTACAACATGTGGTGAGCATTGTAGTCTTCTTTTTTCCCTTTTGATTGAATAGTGGGGTGGAACACCTTTCAGTGTTGGTGGGAAAACTCTTCATAGAATAAACTCTTCATGGAGCTTAATACCTAAACTGGAGGTTTGACCACAGACAATACTCTGAAATTACTAAAAGGTGGTGATATGCTTTGAGTGCAGGACAGGCTCTTGAACTTTGAGTTAAAATTAAATTGAGATTTAAAAGTTATATTCGTTTCTGTGTTACCCTACTGTGCCTAGGAGTAAGCTCCTTCCCTCTTTAATTGCCTTTAAATATAACTACACAAAGTACAGCAAAAGCAAGAAGTGCAGTGTAGAGACCAAGTTCTCCTGCCAAGGAAATAGTACACAACCATTCTAACCAAAGTGATCAGAGCCTCACTTTTTTGTCTGTCACCCTGGCAGTAGCTAATCTCATCTCTCTTGTGTGGCCCTGGTATCTGTAGTACTAGACCTATTAGTCCAGATTTCTTTGGGGACTACTTGTATTCCATGCTTTACATCATTAAAGGAGTATTTTCTGTGTCCTTTAAAAAATTATAAAAGCTTTCAGTAGGACCACAGGCATCAAATACAGTGAGTATCTTTGCCCATCTTCTTGCACCCCAGAAAGAGGCCTGGGGAGCAAAATCTTTCATTCAAGTTAGTTTTATACTTTGAAGCTCTTGAAGACAGAATAGGAACGTAAGGTATGTTTTTTTCTTTTGTTTTCTTTGGCTCAGGAGTTGTGCAGATGCTATTGCTATATTGTTCACAGTCAGAAATCTCAAGATTATCTGCTTACCCGAGCAAGACTTTCACTCTGCTGGCCCACCTTGGGTATTTGTTTATAAAGCATTCTGGCTTCCTTAAGCCATGAGACAGGGTTGTAGGCAGTGGCTATGTGGTAGTATAATGAGTCCATTGGTGAAATGGTAGAAGAATCCACATTAAAATGGTTCATCTTCCTTGGCAGATGATAGTGTTTATAAATTTGGCTCAGCACACATGACAGTGCCTCCCTGTCCTTTTTGTGCTTCTGGGAAACAGCAGCAGCTATCCCAGCCCATGTATACTGACTCTAGTGCCAGTGCCTGGTGGTTTTCCTCATCAGACCTTAGCCCAGATGAGTTCAGTCTGACTATTTTACCTGCCCTTCTTGCCTTATGTAGGGAGATGTGAACAGTGGGAGTGGTTTCTTTAGGTACATACATATGTCATGGTTATGTGAAATAGCAAATATCAAACATCAGCTCACTCATTTACAGTCACAGTCTGGGCAGACTGATGGTCTGTGTCAATTATGAACCAACTCACCTGGTTACAACCACTCTAGGTGTGAATGCCCTTTGTGTGATTGGTGTGATCGAGTCTTCTGCCTCTAGTAGGTTGTGGGCTTTTGTTTACACTTAACTAAACATTGAACATTGATTTCTTATTTCTGAATACTATATTAATAGACAATCTTACATGTAAGTACAAAGTGAATCATTCACTTCCTTTGAAGTTCACTAGCTTTTTGAGACAACTAGGGTAAGCAATCAGTTTTAAAAATTGGTTTAGAACCCCTGTACTCTTCTCAGTTTTTACCTTTTACTTTTGTTTTTTGGTGTCACCAATATAGGCAGCATTTCATTACAACTACAGATCTTACTAAGACACAAAAAGGGAGACAGAGGATGAATGAGAGTTAATTTTGCTCCTACTACTGGTGTTTTAAAGAACATTCTTGTTCTGTGATTCTATTCTCTTTTACATAAAAGACAGTTTTTATTTTCTAGGAAGAACACTAGTCAAGCATTTTATATCTGAGGTGAAGCAGATAATAACAGTGGTATTAACAGATACCCAAAGTAGCAATGTTGACTGGTACTGTTTTTATTATTTTAGTATTCACCGCTTATCTTTGTTCTTTTAGTATTTGCATAAACTCTTCAAGAGAGACCATCATAAGGGGCAGCGCTACCATGAAAAACAGATCAGTCTTTATGCTGAATATGATCGACCAAACTTACTACCCTTTCTCCGAGATAGTACCCATTGCCCACTTGAAAAGGTAAGGTATAGACTCCCTCACTTGTACACTTCAGAAGAAATTGTCATTGTTGCTAAGCCATTTGTCATTCTTGTCTTCCCACCTCTGTACATCCCCGTTCAAGGGAAAGACTCCTGCCAAAGCTTGGGTCTGCCAGGCTGCTCTGATAACAGGAGGTCCTTTTGAGTTAGATTTTGGTGAAGAGCTGAAGCATTTCTGTGACAGGCTTAATTGGAATAAAGATTTAATGTACATTCCAGGACACAGTCAACCATCAAACTAAAGTGAAATTAAGAGTCTGAGTCTGTGTCCCAGGATTAGAGTGGCAGCTTGGAGTCAGAGCTGCTTCTGTCCAAAGTCAGTAGCAGTTGCTCCAGTCAGGAATCTAGTTTGATAAGCCAAAATTGATAGCTTAGATCCTACACCACATCTGCTCTAAACATGCACCTCTGTTCCTATATTTCGCTAACACACTATGTTCCATTATAATTAGCTCTTTCTAGTATCTCTTTCCCATTCACCTATAAACTCTTTGAAGCTAAGGAGTTAGAGAGAATTTTTTGTCAGTATCCATTGTGGTAAACCTGTGTATTTTATATTACTCTACTCTTGTCCAGGTACCCAAAGCTATCTTAAAGGAGATATTCATGACTTATTAATAAAAGATATTATTCCTTTTTTCTTAGAAATAAGAATTCTGTATACACTTAATTACCTTAGAAACTATTTCCATTTATGTTTACTTTTAACATGAAAAAGTTACTATATATGTCAATTCATGAATAACGGTAGATTCCCTAATTAAATGGGTCGCAAGTACGCTAGTAGTGAGTGAAGGCATGTAATATAGGTTTACCTATTTTGTCTAAAGAGTGAGTCATAGCAAGTATGGTCTGTTTCTCCTGAATGTAAAATTAAACAATCTTGACACTTACCCCCTAAAAAAATCAATTTCTTCCTCGTTTAAGTTGTTTGCTTTTGTTGAGAAGGCAGCTGATAGCAAAATGGCAACCGGTTGAAATCTTTAAGAATCCAAGTCAACTTTATTTTGAATTGGTTGAAATCCTGAATGAGTAATATTTAGCCAGAACTTTGTAGACACCCTGATAGCTCATCAAAAGCCCTTTAGGGGCCTAGTGCTCCTATGCCAGAGTTTGGGGATTTAAAATTACATCTTTTAATTTATTTATTCTAATTAGGTATACATGACAGAATACATTTTGATTCATTGTACAAAAATGGAGCACAACTTTTCATTTCTGATTGTACGTGATGTAGAGTTGCGCCATGTGTGCAGTCATACATGTACCTAGGGCATTGTTGTCCATCTCATTCCACCATCTTTCCTGCCTCCACCACATCCCTTAAATACAAAAAACTCAAAAGTTTTTTATGGAATTGTTCATTCTGAAGGACAGATAGTTTTGTAGGAGTTTAAATCATCAATTTAAAAAAAACAAAAAACTTCATATTTCTGTCATGGTTCATAATATATGCTGTGCTTTCAGTTAAATGCTTTGTTGCATTTACTGTCTGCAAAAGTGCTCCTAGATGGATAGAATTGTTTTATACATAACATGCTGAGTCTTGAGCTGAAAGAAACATCCAAAGCCCAGAGCTAAAAAGTCAAGGGCAAAGACTTAGAACATGGATCTTTAAACTTCAGGCCCAGTATCCTTTCTACTATGTTGAGGAACCATCTTTAGTGCTTAATACGTTAATTAAAATTACAACTTAAGTATTCCTTAATATTGCAGGCATCATGAAATACAGTCTTTTAAACTGCCATCCTGTCCTGTATTACTAGATGTGGTCATCAGGCATCAGTCCTAATTTTGCAGATCTGATTTGATTATAGTTAAAAGCAGAGCATCAGCTTTATAGAGTTGGCAGATTTATATGTGATATTATGATCTCTCTCATATCTAATAGTACTCACAAGGTGGCAGTATTTGTGAATATGGAAGAATAAGCTGGGAGACAAAGTTCACAGATTTTTACCAAAAAGGATTTGAAGATTGAATAAAAGATGAGAGGATCAAGGCTAGGTAGAAGTCATTACTTTACAGTTAAGTTTCTGTTAATACTCTCAAATTTCGAACTCCCTTACCTTTATACTAAATCAGAAAAGGGAGAATTAAAGTATTACTTTTGCATCATTTTCTCAATTTGTCAGTTTTCTGCCTTTTCATTTTTATTTTACTACTACTCTCCCTCTACATGTGTATATCTGTGTTTTACCACATAATCTTCAGATTTTTATGCCAAAATGTTCTTCAAGATAGTGGGATATGACCATTATGTAGGAGCTTTTTCTTTAAAAAAAAAAAAAAGTTTTGATATTACTTAAAAATCATATATTTCTAAACTGTTTTGGTACAAGATTAGGATGCACAGAATACTCATGAATGTACATTAACACATGGCAATGATCATGTAGTGAAATACAGTGCCTTTGTAT
This sequence comes from Geosciurus inauris, assembly GCA_004024805.1. Lineage (NCBI taxonomy): Eukaryota > Metazoa > Chordata > Mammalia > Rodentia > Sciuridae > Geosciurus > Geosciurus inauris. The sequence continues at coordinate 79,017 of PVHX01004189.1, forward strand.
GCTCATGTCTCCCACTTTAGTAATCTTAGATTCCCTACTCTTTCCTCCAGAGGGAGCACTGTGGTCCAGGAACATTTAAGAATCTAAAATAAGAAAGCATGCTCTTATGCCACATTTGTATCAATAGAAAAATTTTGTATACTAGAAATAATTTTTTATTTAAAATTTCCAGAGATTTTCAGATTCTCTTATCATTTGTGAAGAGAATTTAAATACTCTTCTAGTCATAACACATGTAATAGTCTATGAAATTTAAATTTCAGATTATCTTTGAATTTGATACATATCTTCCTGAATTCCAATCCATTGGTAATTTTAGCTTCCCTTTAGACATTTCTTCCCACATGAATTTTCATTTTTGATAATATATATAAATGAATTTTGGCATCACTTTTCCATGAAAAATGTTCAGTAGAGATGGCAATATTCTATAATCTACTCTGTCCAACTTGGTACCTACTAGCTACACATCACTATTAATTATCTAAAATGTAACTGGTGCTCTGAGGACCTGAATTTTAATTTAATCAATTTAGATTTCAATAACCACACAGAACAACTAGTTGTTGTTTTGGACAACTTGGGAAAGGCTGGAAGCTACAAACTGTGATTTGAGACAAGCACATTCTCCCAGCTGGGGAGGCTGGGAGATGTCTTTTCTAATTTCTTGGGGTCACACACCCCATGTAAGAAACCATTACTATGGGGCTGGGATTGTGACTCAGTGGTTGAGCGCTTGCCTCGCGTGTTTAAGGCACTGGGTTCGATCCTCAGCACCACATAAAATATATTTTGTTCATCTACAACTAAAAAAAAAAAAAAAAAGAAACCATTACTATGGAAGAAATGGGAAGAGAATACTGGAGGACAACTAGCACTCTGACACCTAATTTTGAAAGGAATTTTGTGAGTCATTGAATTATATGCTTCTTCCTCTCTATGACCTTCAGTTATTCTCACCTCTTATTTAAGCAGTGTGTGTACCTTAAAATACCATCCTTATTTCATTGCAGTTCTTGAGTAAGGTGATGTTTGTTTTTTCCTTTTCTTTTTCCTTTTTTGCTACAGTAATCTCTATGATCTGTTATTTTTTCTTTCCCTGTCCCCTTAGCTGGTTTAAAATACATCGCCTACAGAAAAATTTTAAGTCAAAAATCAAAATATCAAAACTAGCTCCTGCTGTTATTTCCCAAGATAGATCACTGAGCAAAAAGAGCTAATTAACTTGAACTGTTCTTTTTATCTCCTGGATTCTTGTTTATAAAACAACTTTGGCTATTTGTTTTTAAATAACCACTTTAAATATGCAGCCCAGTAAACTTGCTTCTGAAACCTTTACTGCCTGCTCACTTTTTTAAAATATATTTTGCACACCCCCTATGGGCCAGGCATTGTTCAAATGTAGGACTTGGAGCACACATGGTCCCAGTGGAGGGAAATTAAATGAATAAATTGGAGAGTAGTCAGTTGTCCTGGTGGTAAAGAATTGTGAAGCCATACTTAGGGTGCATGCCTAGGAACTGGCCTGATCTGAGGTCCATAGGAATATTTGTCTGGTGCCCTTACTAGGGTGGAAAGTGGGGAGTGAGGGAAACATTTCAGCAAAGGGGACACATTGGAGAGAGAAGCAGAGGAAAGGAACCTGCTCTAGGAGGGCAGAGAGAGCTGTGGATGCCTCATAGGATAACAAAAAGACTCTTGGCTCTGAGTATGAGCAGAGCAATGCAGTGATAAGGTTTCCCTGTTGAACTGCACCTGGTTCAGATGCTGCCTCTTCCCTGGAGTTTTTCAGAATGGGACTATATGAATTCAGTGGCACTTCATGCACATGGCTCTCCCTTCATGTTCTGCTAGTCATGAAATAACATGTAGTCACATCTGTTACCCTCCCTGTACCCCGAGTTCCCATGGGTATATTCATGCTGCCTCTGCTCCTCCTACGCTCCTCTTTTCTCTCTCCTCACAGGTCCTCATTAACATTTTCATTATTGTCATCACCTTTATATCTCTAACTCAGCCCTCTAACACCCAGCACAGAGCATAGTAAATGTGTGCCAGCTCATTTAGAATTATCAGCACACAGTGTTCTTTTTATATACACATGGAAATGTTATCTGTATAGTCCCTCATTTCTTCATCTCCTCATTTTTGATCATCATCAGGTGTGATTTTCTGTCTCACTTTGGACAGATTCTTGAGCAGAGTTCTCACTGAGCATCAATACAGCAATAATTTACATTCATTCATTTAGACAACAAATGTTTAGTGGGCATGTAGTAAGCTCAATACTAGGAAAAAATAACAATGAACAACTTTCCTGGAGATTGCATTCTAGAGAAAGGAAACATTTAAACAAATGACTATATATTTGATGGGAAGCAATGCTGTAAAGAAACCTAAAGTAGCACAGAGGAAGCTTACTAGGAACAGTCCTTTCTTTCAGCATCATGTTTTCTGCCTTTGCTCATAGGATGTGCTGAATTACTTCAAATATTTTGTCAGGAAATTGTGTAGGATTCAGTAACTCTGAGAGGCAAATGAGTACTGCTGCCAGGAATACCCTGGGAAATTTGTGTTTATTGTGTTGCTAAATAAAAGCAGTGGAAAAAATTCTTGCAAGTTTATAATTTTAAGTGGCAATTAATATTTATTTTTGTCTGGTAGCCCATAGTGACATTTTTACTCTGCTTTGATTGAAGGCTCTGGAGATCTGTCAGCAGAGAAACTTTGTAGAAGAAACAGTGTATCTTCTGAGTAAGTAGCTTTTGTTCATTTTGTCCCCATAAGCAAAGAAATGGGGTGACAACTTGATGTAAATTGTGTATGAATAGACAGAGATATTAGAACAAAATAACAGAAGCTCAAGCCTATTTTGTACAAGAATTCAATATACAAAAAAAATTCACGGTACAATAGGAAAAAAGTTAGTGAATAAAGCTATTAAAAGAACACACTAGCAATGTATAATAAATAAGAAACAAGCAAAACTGTCACACCACAACATAGATTAAAATTGTTGATGGGTTGACAGGTTTTTTTTTAATATTACCATTATAGTGTTAGAAAACAATCTTCATTTTCAAAACACATATCCTAAATAGTTGGAGGAAAAGCAATTGAATATGGCATTTTGGAGTGAAAGAACTTTTTAAGACCATAGTTGTGTCATTTGTCCCTAGTCTTCAGGTTCCCACCTCCACAAGTATCTCAGCTCTTATACCCTGCACACCAAGACACAGAATTTCTTGTCTATTCATATTCTTCCAGAATGTATCAGGGCAATGCAGGTTTTACTGAAAGGTTCACAGGAAAGCTCTGTGCAGGAATTGGTGGCACACAACAGAGTTCATGTGAGCTGCTTCTCCAGTGTCACTTCCCTGCCCATCCCACTAGTGTGTTACCATTTCACATCTTTCTCTCATACAACACTTACTGCCATTGGTTCCTTTGGCCTTTGTTGAAAAATGATCCAGATCTTCTGTTCCCTTTTATGCATATGCAGCTTCATGGGTGCTTAGCAACAAATATGGAACTATCCAATTATTGGACCTACTTTTCTTAGTAGGCTATATTAAGGCTGTATTTTGTTACTTAAGTGTGTATTGGGGTCCTGATCACAACCTCAAGTAACTCATTGTTCTAGTCAGCTTTTTCACTGCTATGACTAAAAGGCCTGACAAGAACAATTATAGAAGAAGAAAAGTTTGAGGGCTCATGATTTCAGAGATCTCAGTCCATGGACAGCAGGCTTTATTCCTCAGGGCTTGAGGTGAGGAAGAACATTATGGTGGAAGAATGTGGCAGTGGGGAGTGGCTCACATGATGATCAGAAAGCAGAGAGAGAGACTCCACGCCCTAAAGGCACGCCGCCAATGACCCACCTTTTCCAGCCATACCCTACTTACCTTCAGTTACCACGCAGTTAATCCCTACTAGGGGATTAATTCACTGAGTGGATTAAGGCTCTCATAACCCAATAATTTTGCCTCTGAATATTCTTGCATAGTTTCACACATGAGATTTTGGGGGACACCTCACATCTAAGCCATAACACCAGGGAACAAAGCCAGAGCAGTGGCCTTGCTCACCCTCCACTGAGTAAGACTTTCCACATGAACTTTAGTAAAAACTCAGAAATTATTAAAACTATTGAAATGCCAATAGATCAATGAACAAAGTGTATAAAGATAAATAATTAGCTAATAGAAGCATAGTTGATAAATACTCTTCTCTCGTGAAGGTTATTGAGTGTCTTTTCCCTGAACTTGGAAATGAAGTAACCCACTGATAATTAAGTCACAGTTTTATCCAGTGAGCAAAATGCAAAACCACCTTTAAGAGGCAGAATGATGTCCAAGGTCTCTCAGTGTCTAAATTCTATCTGAATGTGAAGGTATTAACGTCGACTAGGAGTATGGGTCTGTCAAAAGGCAGGCAGAATCTGGCATCCCTGAGCTCAGATTCTGCCTGTGCTATTTAGTAGCTGTATGATCTTGGCAAGTGACTAAGATTTCCATTTCTTCTTTATAAAATAAGAACATTAGTAGAACACCCTTTATAGCATTATAGTGATGACTAAATGATATAATTTATGCAAGCACTTAAATGAGTACTCTGCACAAAGTGAACACTCAATAAGAGATTTTTTACTATGTCATGGATAGTAAATGCTAGTGTCACATAAGAAAATATGCTTTTGTCTTGGCTTTCAAATTGTGTAAACAAATTAAGAAATGTGCTGTTTCTCTTTAAAATAAATGAAGTCTTTCTCACTTCTTACCCCTCTAGGCAGGATGGGCAATAGCCGAAGTGCCCTGAAGATGATCATGGAGGAGTTGCAGGATGTTGACAAAGCAATTGAATTTGCCAAGGAGCAAGATGATGGAGAACTCTGGGAAGATCTAATTTTATATTCCATTGACAAACCACGTAAGTGGTGAAGCCATCTGTGATTATGACTACTTTCTAATTAGTTATTTCTTAAGAATTCTCTCAGGATACATCGATTTAAACATAGGGCAAGGTCTCTACAACAGCTGCAGACCTGTTGTAAGGATTCCTCAGACTCCTGTGCAGAAAAGGCTGGAGCCTTATCACTTCACTTCACCCATGAGGCACATCTCTGGGTTGGGTTTTGGGTATAGTTTGTACATGAGGGACATTTATTATGAAAGTATATAGACCTTCCCAGTTTGTTTTTATGGTAATTGTTGCTTAATGCTGACCATATTTGGATGTTTACATGGTGGTATTCAGTCTCTCTTCTGCCCCATTGTATCAGTGCAGCACCAGGAGTTTATATTTGTTGGCACTCAGCTTGATCATTTGCATTGGTTTTCCTCCCATTTTGGAAAGAAAAGAACAAAAGTAGTCACCTGCAAGTAACCCAAGTCCTCTTTTGAAGATATAGAAATGATTCAAAAACTAGCAATGTGTTTTAAAATCTTTTTTTTTTTTTGGATGGGGGCTGGTAAGCAAGGCTTTATGTTCCTAAACTATAATCTGAAATTGACTTGATGACACTTCTCTTGAAAATACAAGAAACCTAATTGAACATGATAAAGTAATAGTTTAAGGACCTTAAAGGCCAGGTGACTGTCAGACTACATCATGAACTTGGGTCTGGCCTGGGTTTAAATTTGGGCTCATTACTTGCTAACTTTGTGACCTGGGTAAATAAACACGCTATTTCCCTTGTCTATAAAGTAGATATACATAACATTCCCCTTTGCAAGATACCAAGGAATATTATATTATAGTTGAGCCACAGAAGTTCTCAAAAATATTAGTTACATCCCTTTGACAGTACAGGCTATATTTTGAAGACAAAGGTTTGAACAGAGGTGATCATTTGTTCAACTGTTTTTAAACTGTTCTCAGTTTTTTTTGTCTTAAGTCCTTGCAAGTTTAAACTTGAAAGGAAAATTGGTTCTCAAGTGTTTAGAAATTCAAGGTTTTTTTTCCATATTTGTTATTAGTGCATTATAGTTATACATAATGGTGGGATTTGTTACACATGTGTACATGCACAATATTTGGTCAATGTCATTCCCCAGTATTTCCCATGTCTCTCCCCTCTACTCTTCTCATCTCCCTTTGTCACCAGATTCCCCCACACTTTTCGTTTCCCTTTTTCCTCTCTAGCTTCTACATGAGGAAAAAACATAATAACTCTCAACTTTTCAAGTTTGGTTTATTTTGCTTAACGTAATGTTCTCAAGTTCCACTCATTTTCCTACAAAAATGGCATAAAAAAATCAAAGTGGTTTTAACACTTTGAAAGAAACAACTTTTTGTAGTTAGTCTGAAGTTGTATTATGTGTGAATAAAATGCATTATAACATTGCTTATATGTTAATTGTTTTATGTGGTATTCTGTAGCATTTATTACTGGCTTGTTGAACAACATTGGTACGCATGTAGACCCAATTCTGCTGATTCACCGTATTAAGGAAGGAATGGAGATTCCCAATCTGAGAGATTCCTTGGTTAAAATATTGCAGGACTACAATTTGCAAGTAAGTATCCTTTCTTGGCTTGAATTAGTGCTTTGCTTTAAGATAAACATTTCTAAGGTTTATGTTGGATATTAATGAGGTTGTTTCAATCTTATGACATTTAGGCCCAGATAATTGGAAAATTGTTCAAATATATGAATTGAAAACAGCACCCCTGCAGAAAGCCATTATGATTCCTTAGCCATCCTCAGATTTTCTCTGCACATTGAGAAAGCATTTTTACATTTGTGTGATGAATATTGCCTGGCATCAAGGAGGGTATGAGAGTGGTCACAATACCTATGAGATCAGGCCACCCAAACATCATTAGAGAAAGTAAATATTGTGTCCATTTAGGGGAAATGTTTTTTCAATAGTTGAATAATTTTCACTGAAGCCATTTAGTAATCCATTGCCTGAAAAGGTTGAAATTCAGGGTTCTATTTAATCTTTGTTTGCTAGAATAGCACAACTTTATTGTCCCTGTTAATTTGGAATTTGTGATTAAAAAAAGTGAAACCCATTATTTTCATGTAAATAATTAATATGCTAATAACAAAGCATCTTGATGTTTTTCTTAAAGAGACTCAAGCACTTGCTGTTTTCCAGAACATAGGTAGCTCCCATAGTATTTGAAACTGTTTAAAACATATTACCTAAAAAATTCACATTGTATTCTTTCTCTCACTTTAAAATGAGTTTGTTTTAATGGATAATTCCTGGAATTTGCAAATAAAGCCAGAAGGTTGTTGTAAGAGGAACATTATGGGGAGAATTTGCCGGACAGTAATCACTAGGAAGAGTGAAGTGTAGAGGGCTGCCTGCTGAAACTCAGGCAACAGCCTTAGGTGGGAGGCTAGGTGGAGAGAAAAAGTTGAAGGAAATTCAGTGTCATAGAGAATGGATATGAGAGATGTAAAGGATTGGCAAAGCTAGAGGGACAAGTGGTTATAGGTGGGGAGTGTTGATACTGTTAATACTACAAATTCCAAGAATGAGGTGAAGGTAAAGGTCATTGAAGTAGAATTAGTTGAGAAACAGACCACCGCCTTGACCGAGTCATCCAAATGGACGTTGAAGAGTGTTGGCGGGGTTGCTATCAGTCAGGCTTCAGCATCCTCGGTGAACTAGGATGTTACTCATGTGGTTCACAGGCAACTGTGATAACTGGATGACATTGGGGGGCAGGGGGTTCTGGAGATTGAACTCAGCAGCACTCAACCACTGAGCCCCATCCCCAGCCCTATTTTATGTTTTATGTAGAGACCGGGTCTCACTGAGTTGCTTAGCACCTCGCTGTTGCTGAGGCTGGCTTTGAACTCACAATTCTCCTGTCTCAGCCTCCTAAATGCTGGGATTACAGGCTTGCGCCACCACGCCCGGCTCTGGATGACACTTTTAAGAGGAGACATTTTTCTTGTAGCTGGGTATGTGAGAGATCAGAAACTTTTGCTCAGAGCTTTGTGGGAAATGGGATTAGTGGGAGAGAAATTGGTATTCGGTGAAGCCAAAGAAATGGAGGACCTGTTCTGCAAAATGCTGATCATCATCCCACTTTATTTCCAGTGGGATTTGGAGGTTTGCAGATGCCCCAAGGGAAAGGTTGTTGGGGCAGGAAACAGGGCAGAAGGGAACAGAACACTAGATGGATTCATAGGCCAGGGGAGGGACCACAGGGAGCTCCCATTGTGTGCAGTGCCCTACGAATGCAGAACAGTGATTCAGTCAGTGTAGTCACTAGTGCCAAGGCTTAGAATTGGGCTTAGTTGAAAGTGGGTTCAGTGTCCAGCCTTATAAACCTTCGGGAGTGAGGTTTGACAGTGATCTGCACTTTGCCAGTCCTTACAAACTCCTCCAGGTATGCCAGGATTTGCTCAAAGTTCCAAGTCCAAATTTATTGAGAAGTCATGCAGGCATCTTTGAACAACTCTACCAAGAGTGGGATCCTTCCACTGTAGTGCATAGTAGTGCCTCTGGAATGAAGAATGTGCTCTTCTCTTTTCCCAGTCTCCACAATGCCTGCAAAACTACCTGATTAACCCCTCTAACTAGGCTCTTATTCCAGAGAACTAAGCTCATGGACACCATTGTAGTCTCACTGCTCATTCATTTTTTATGAACAAATTTGCATAGTTGAGTCAACTGGAAATAATTACTAGATGCAAAATGAGTTCCTAACATAAAAATTACCCACTAAAACATCTGCTAAATCAATATTTTATTCTCTTAATTATATTTTAAGATATTCTGAGAGCTTTTCCTTAAGCTGTGTAAATATGCAGTTGGGAGTGTGTTTGAGGCTCAAAATTATTTAGCCAGTGGGTCCAAAGAACTTCTGTTGCCTAAAATTCCCCAAAGAGTGGCTTCTCAATAGGAGAAGATGGGACCCACCTAGAGAAGAAGGTGGCAAATCCTGTGGGAAGGGCCACACCTTTTGTCTTCATGGGAGCTCAGAGGTCTTATTGGAGAATACAGAGAGAAAATAGTCTACTGGAGAGGTTTTTCAGAGAATTCCAGGGAATACTTCCTACTTATGGATAAAGAAAGTATTTTAGGATTTTTTCCTATGGGAGAAGGCTGCTCTTTTTCATCAGTGGTTGTTTTCTTTCTCTAGGCAACCTCCCAGGGATCATTGTAAAAATAACTTACCATTTTTCCATAGAGCCTTTTGCACTTTCCAAAAAGGGTTTCACATACATGTTTTTTATTTGATTCTATTTAGTCTTTTTTTTATGTTGCATAAAACTGTAGTTGATTTTCACATGTTTCACTTGGCAATGTTGTCAGTCCCCAAAATTGAAGGGGAATTTTGCATGTCTATGAATTTCCAAGAATCTAGGACCTTCTGGGTGTGATGTAGGGGAGGTGACCACCACAGTGGATATTAAAATCCATTCAGTAAACATGGAGATCCAGGGTCACATGTTAGAGAAATGCTGTTGCGGAGTTTCTCTGCACCTGTTTTTGTTAATGTATGGTAGGAATCTCTAAGGGAGATGTACAATCAAGTACGCAGTATTTTAAAACTTATTTGGGCATTGAAAATGCCTTGGGAGATCATTCCATTAGCTAATTGTTTATTTGAGAGAGTGCAGAGAAAGTTATGGGGGGAAAACTTGAACAACTTTTCTGATTTTAAAGTCTGTTATCATTAGGCAATTTAGATGCCTATGACAAATTTAATGAAACTACATCATCAATTTAATGTATAACATCCTCCTATTACCTTGTGTGATTACCCAATTTATTTATTATTTATTTATTTTTTTGGTACTGGGAATTGAACCTAGGAGCACTTTATTATTGAGCTGTATCCCCCATCCTTTTAATTTTGTATCTTGAGACAGTCTCACTAAATCGCCTGAGGCTGAGCTCGAACTTAAGGATCCTCTGACTCAGCTTTCCAAGTCACTGGAATTACAGATGTGCACCACCATGCTCGACTATCCAACTAACTTTTAAAAAGTTCATGAAATTAGTAAGTAGTAGCCTGTATTGTATTTTGTAAACTTAAAATATTTCCAGGCTTAATTTTAAGAATAGCATTTGTCTTGACACAAATGGTTTCCTAAACTATAGTATATTTTTATTTTCAAAAATTTTTATTTATAAAGTAATCATTTTTATTTAGTATTTATATTCTTTTGACAGTCTTATTTGACAAACATTTCATCTTCACAACAGTCCTGTATGAGCTGTCATCTCCATTTCATGGAGAAGACCAAGTGTCAAAAAGGGTAAATGATGGAGAAGGTGACCAGCTAGGTTTGAGCCCAGATCCTTTGGCTATCTCCTGCCTTTTTCATCCAAAACTATTAGCTCTTATAGCCACCAATCTACCAATTGGCGTCCATCCTTAGCATTTCATTATGGCTAATTCAGTGGGAGGCGGGGGTAGCAGACCTGTTTTAACTTGTCCTGAAGAGGTAGCTGATGTGGGCAAACCAGCATTTGCTAAGTCCTCAGTCCCTGCTGTGAGCCAGAGCCTTCACAAACCAGGGCCTGATCCTGAGTCATTGCACATCCCTAGGCCTCCATTTCCCCAACCGGACTGACTCCAGATGTCTCCATGCCTACCAAAGTTATTTTCCTATATTTACATTGGCTTCAACCCCTGTATTTATTTCCCACATTTCTCTACTTTGAAATCCACAGACAAATGAATTAAGAGAAAATAATGACTATTTTCTTGTGCTTTTTTGAAGGCCCCACATGGGTTTTTCACTCATGATATATAAGCTCTTAACTTTTTCCCTAAATTTTTAAACTTTAAATCCCTGAAATAAATTTTTAGGACAAAGTGGATTTTCTTCTTCTCAAACTTTTAGCTTTGCCACACCAGCATGACAGCCAAACACATTCTTTAATCAATTTTTTGCATGCATACTTTGTGCTGTTGTAAATTTAAATACTATTGTAAGATTGTTTTTGAACTCAGCATGAGATCTGAGAATCTATATTTTCCATCTTATTTCTGCTGTTCATCATCTTTAATAATGCCAACCAAAGGCAAAACTCTTTCAAGTAAAATTCAAGCCCCATGGCATTGTGGCCTCAAGGATGAACTGGAAAGGAGGGAAAAGTTTCTCAATCTAGCTGTCTATCATACTGGAACTTGCAAAGCCATGTAGCCATCATTTGCAATTCTAGTGATAAGTATTGCAGTATGAACAAGGCAGTTGCAGCAAAAAGTCAATGTTCAAAGACTCTAAAAAAGATTTTGGTTCATTGGCATACACCTTTAATCCCAGTGACTCAGGATGCTGAGGCAGGAGGATCACAAGTTCAAAGCCACTCTCAGCAACTTAGTAAGATCCTGGCTCAAATCAAAAAAAGGACTAGGGACATGGCTCAGTAGTTAAGCACCTCTGGGTTCAATTCTTGGTACCAAAAAATAAAAGTTTTAGAAACACAGCTATTTTGGGGTGGCATTTTTTCCCATGGCAGCTGATTCTAATGAACCATAATCCTTTCACTTATGTACAGTTCTTTCATTGTTTTATAAAATGTCTATGAATCTGGTGCTCTGCTTTTGATTGGGATTGTTATTGATGATGAACTAAAGAGAAACCAGGAGGAAAAGGTAGGGTGCATCTTAAGGTCTCATGATGATTTTCAACAATTGTTTTAGAAATGTTTCAATTTACAATAGAACAGTGTACAAGTAACAAATTGCATATAGAAACTATAGTTGATTGTCTTAAAAATTATGAAGGGGAAAGAATAAAGGTTGATAAAATACAGAATTTAGAAAAACTTAAAATCATGGAGAGAACCAGGAGTAGTCAAGAAGGATGTGGGAAGAAGTTGGCTCAAAGATTTGGATAATCTTGAAAAAACAGTAAAGTCCCATAAAGAAAGTCAATCTCTGAAAGATATTATACTTCATAAGAAATGTTAATAAATATTTTTTAAATGGAAACAATGTTATTACAAAGTTGAGGAAAGAAAAGACAGTGGTTTATCTTTGGTGAAATTCTTACAATCAATAAGGATTACTAACAAAGGTTAATAATGCTATTTCTGTACCAGTTGGAGATGTTTCATAGATTACAAGGTGTTTCAAATTGATTTTAATTTCTGAAAGTGACATCAGAAACTATCCAACACAGAGAATAAAAAATTATAGGACAGGAGGGAACAGGCAATGAAGATTTTGCTGGTTAAAAATGACTTCATTTTTGAAAGGCCAATCAGCATGCTTTGGAAAACTCCTGGGTAAGGAAAGGGACATGATCCTTAAAACCACATGCATATGTTTAAAAGAAAATTAGCCCAAAGTAATGGGAGCACTATAGTACTCAGAGAAGGAACAGCAGTGATTCAGTGTCATTCTGGTCATTGAAAGCTTGGTAACAGGAGAGCTTGCATGTGCCCTATATATGTAAAGAACATCAAACTTGCAAGGATAGGAGGAGACAGATAGAAGGTGATGGCACATAGTGGGAAGATAGGCTAAGAGGACCTTGAAAGACACAAACAGAACTCATCAGTGTGAAGCTCAGAAGGGCAGGAAGATGACCTTAAGCCAACTGCTGCAGCGTCTGACTTTGAACCAGCAAGGACTTTATAATAAAGACATGCATGGGAATTGCCACATAGGAACTTCTGGGGATGGAATCAGTGTCAGTAGCACCTTTTTCATGAATCACTGATAACCAGTTGCTGCTGGGAATGCCTAGTCACCATAATCCCTTGACATGTGTCATATAATGGCAACCAGTGCCTGAATAATACTGCATATGATCTTATACAGTCTTCCACTTAACCACCTTTGCTTGCCTTCAAATTATGACAGATGTGACAAAGCAAACACCTGTGTTCCACAGTTTTGTTTTGTTTTAATATAATTGCCTGGCATCATGTCCAAGAAACAAAACTTTTTACGTTTCTCAGACTTTGGAACCTTGGATTTTGGTCAGATGAAGGAGAAAGTAACATAATAAGCTGTATTTTTATCCTTTTCCTTCGCCTAGCTGTTTTCCTGCAAATACTAAAATTTTTCCTAGAAAATACCTTTTGTGGGCAGACAGAATATACCTATTTAGAAAATGTAATCCTGCTGAGGAGACGGTTCCTTCTCAGTTTGCAGTTTTTGCTGTTTTCTTTTTAGATTGCAGACCCAGTGGCCTCTGTCTAGACTGCTGGCTCGTCCTTTCGCCTGAATTATTCATACAGTAGGCCTTGAACACTCCCTGAAGGTTGGAGCCAATTCTTTTTGAAACATTTCACTGAAGATGTTATGACTAACACTATTTTTATGAAGTTTTTTATTTTTGTGACAGAGGCTGAGCAGCTTTGTATGTTTGCTTATCAATTTTATTCAAGTTTTCTGACATCAATATTTCTTAGATGTTTTTCTTGATGTATTTTTTGTCTTAAAATTTTGCTGTTTTTAAGTGAATTCAAAACTCCATTTGTAGCAAAATTTTAAAGAAAACTTCATAAGTAATTTTCAATTAACATAATACTAAAACATGGGCTGGGATTGATGGCTCAGTGGTAGAGCGCTTGCCTCGCATGCGTGAGGCCCTGGGTTCGATCCTCAGCACCACATACAAAGCAATAAAATAAAGACATTGTGTCCATCTACAACTAAAAAATATTTAAAAAAAAAAAAATACTAAAACATAATCAATCTCTCCCTCATCAATACTAGTAATCTAGACATGTAGAAATGTAATCTAGACATCAGTTTTGTTTTCCTGAATGTTTGACTTCACAAATTAGGGAGAAAGGCCTTTGGCTGGATTTACCCATAGCCAGCACTCTTGGTGATTTTTAGGGGTACACCAGCTTCTGTAGAGGGCTACCATGGACTGGAGATGGCTGCTTCCTTGCTTGCCTTCCCCAGTGGCATGAATTTAAACCTGTGGGAAGCAAAGTGCCCATCTAGGTTTGGAGTTGATGTTGACATCAGGATTAAGAAAGTCAAAGTGCACCCCTACCAGGAGCACTTACTTGCTGGGACCCACAGCCACTTAAAGTCACCTGCTTCTGTTCAGCATATTATCCACATCCGGCGTGATAGGAACCCAGTACACCTTTGTGAGTGAATAGATGGATTTATGAAGTAAATATATAATTTTGGAATAGCAGGTTTCCCATTTTGGCCAAAGATCTGAAGATGGAAGGAACAATTCATGTAGGGGCCAGAGTGCCAGAGAGAATCTGTATGAGGAAGCCCTATAAGACAACATTAGGATTGGTTATGATAGGGCCTTCTTTGCCAGATTTTGGAATGTGTAATTGATTTTAAAAGTGCTATAGGAGGCAGGGATTGGTGTACATGCCTGTAGTAATCCAACCACTCCAGAGACTGAGTCAGGAGGATCACAAGTTTGATACCAGCTTGGGCAACTTAGTGAGACCCTGTCACATAGCATGCAGCCAGTAATGACTGAATCATAGATCCCAGCTGCAGAATTCCATCTGGCAGTGGTTTGGATGGAAGAGGGTACTAAAGGCAGGAGAACCAGTAAGTATCTCTTTGGAGTATTTCAGGCACATGAGTTTCCTGAACCCTAATAAGACATTCCACCACCCTCCAAAACACTTGAATCTGTTTAAGATGGCTTTTCTTTTTAAATGTGTGCATTAGATTCTGCTTCGTGAAGGCTGCAAGAAGATTCTCGTAGCCGATTCCTTGTCCTTACTGAAGAAAATGCATCGAACTCAAATGAAAGGTGTTCTGGTTGATGGTAGGTAAAGATGAAATAATCATATGAAACTGTATTCCCTGCTTTCAGAGGCTACACAGAGGGAAACAGTGCATAATCCAAAGTGTGTGTGTGTTTTCTTACAGAAGAGAATATCTGTGAATCGTGCCTTTCCCCCATCCTTCCCACTGGTAAGATGGTTGAGGGCGGAGACAAATTTCCCAAATGTATATTAATAATAGATGGAATTAAAATGCTGAAGTTAGGTAATTACTATTTATAAAATCATATGACTCAGAATAATCCAGTTTAAGGAAGCATTTCAGCCCACATCTCTACTTACTTGAATGCTGGTGTTGCCATCTGCACAGCTGAGGTTCCAGAGCTCTAGGGTACATCAGTGTTCGCCGACAGCCTGGGGAGAACCCACAGTGCCAGCCCAGGGGCTGAAAACAGTTCTGACAAGCCCCCAGATAATATTAGTGCTACTGATTGAGGGGCTAGTCTTTGAAAACCACTGTTCTAGAGTTAAATAAGAACAAATAAAAATCCACATTTTAAATTCCAAGGTGGAAGAACCATGCATCTACACAATTTATAGGTAGCTTTCCCTTAGTTTCTTCTCTGATGTGTAGTTTCAGGCACCCAGGTTATGTCACATTTCAGTGGAAACATATGATTGGAACTGTGACACTTTAAAAGATATAAGCTTTTGCTTATTCCCTTTTCTTGGTATTTGCATGTTTACATATATCTTATATACCTTCATGTATAAGAAGAAGCCCCTTAAGGATCATTATGACTTGAGAAGAGGAAATTCACATCATTTGAAGGTAGAAATTAAAGCATGATTGTCAGGATTCTAAAATACATTTCATGGAGATGGAGATGTCCTAAAGACCTCGTTGACGTCACATTTACTTTGCACTAAGGGATTATTTAACAGGAGTAGTAGCATGAGAAGTCAGTCCACCTAGGTTCTTTTCTAGAGGAAGCAGGTTTGGATTTTTAAATGCTTCTGCTAAATCCTGCAGTTTAGCATTTAACAGAAACACTGAGGAGGGATCTTGGCCATAGATAAACTAGGAAAGCATTTTAATAAAACCACAAACCTGACTTCAGCATGTGATGTACAAAGATTATGCACGTGTTGGGATGAGGGGAGGGTTTGGACACACAGCCACATACACGTACTGATTCTAGTTTTTAAAATATTGCTGCATTTGCTGTGAAATTGTCCCATTTATAATTTTGGTAGCGGACACAGAAGCCAAGCAAGTAACATGAATCACATAGCAGCACGATTATAATTCATGCTTTGCACTGGGGTACGCCACCCCTCAGGAACACTTTTGTCAATAAGCCATCCTACAGAAGCAGCTTGTTGCTGAAAAATTAAACTACAGGTGCACTTTCAGTGAGCCTTGGTTTGACATTTTCCTGGTCTGTCTGTTGCACTGAGTCCTTTCTTCTGCCGCAGATGCAGCGAAGCCCTTCAGCGTGGTGGTCTTCCACTGCCGGCACATGTTCCACAAGGAGTGCCTGCCTGTACCTAGTATGGTGAGTAGCAGCTCGGCTCCTATGCACTAAAGAGATATTGATGGGATCAGAGGATGTGCTCAAAACTACAACCTGTCATCCTGAAGGCCTTCTTTTAAAGGCCCTGAAGGTTGTTTTTTTTTTTTTTTTTTTTAATATTTTTTTAGTTGTAGATGGACACAGTGTCTTTATTTTATTGCTTTGTACGTGGTGCTGAGGATCAAACCCAGGGCCCCACACATGCAAGGCAAGCGTTCTACCGCTGAGCTACAATCCCAGCCCCACTGAAGGTTTTTTTAAAATCGTAACACAGCCCTCTGTATTCATGGGTTCTGCATTCATGGATTTGGGGGGCGAAATTGCACCTGTACTAAAGGGGTGATTTGTGTGTCATTATTCCTTGCAACAATACACTGCAACAACTATTTATATAGCATTTACATTGTAGTAGATATAAGTAACCTAGACATAATTTAAAGTACATGCGCATTAGGCCATAAGCTAGTACTGTGTCATTTTACATGAGGGGCTTAAGTGTGTGGGGGTTTTGGTGTCTGAAAGGGATACTAGAACCAAACTGTCAGATACCAGGGGACAACTGCAGTTTTATATCACACAAGAAATTATTTTTCAAATGTTAAAATATATAGAAGGTTGCAGTAAACATGAAAACATACCTAGTTAATTCATTCAGATAAAATTCATGACTGCTGAGCTGTAGAGCTGTGCAGTAGAAAACCATCATGTCTCTTCTAGGACTTTTTCAACCCAAATTGTGTACTGTGATGCCATTATCCTTTATCATATCATGTCCTCCAGGCCACATTAGACCCTACATTCTGCTATGGGGCAACAGAGTGAATCTTATGTAAACCAGAAATAATCTCCAGAGAAAGGAATGACATTTCATTTCTTCTGTCCCCTGCTAATGCTACTGTAATGTCTTTGAACATGAAAGTCTAGAGAAGATTTTTCAATCTGCTTTTTAATTGCATTTTCAGAACTCTCCAGCACAATACTGCAACATCTGCAGTGCAAAGAACCGTGGACCAGGAAGTGCAATTTTGGAGATGAAAAAATAGCACAGCTCTGATTGTCAGTTTCTTCTTCACCGCTCTTTTCAAGACTGTTCTTGCAACAAGTGTTTAACACCCTAATATTTATGTGTATGCCAGTTTCTTCATCCAGGCCTGTCTTCTAGAGATTTTTCTTTGTAGTTGAAAAAGAAGCTAGGGCTTCTGCCAGGCCTTGAAATATTTGGGTTCATAGTCATCATTTCATCATTTGTTTGGTTCATTATTTAACAATGGAAATGTAAGTCTCAGAGGTAGAAATGAATTTTTTAGAACTTATTAACACTGTTCAGCCATAAAGTGGACTACTGAGAATTGTCCCAGCTGTCAGAGAACATTGCCAACTATGATTATCCAGCAAACTCCTACCCACAATTTGGACCCTATTTCCACATACTTTGCTGCCAACAGTTACTACATTCTGGGCTTGGCTTTTTTATGTCATCAACTGTAGTTATTGTCCTAATAGGCATTTAATGAAACATCGTGAAAATTGTCATTCATTGACATCTGGGAATAACATTAGCAGGCTAATGTCCTGCAGCTTTATGTTTACTAATCACATGTTCTGTGTGTTCTGAACCAGGAGAGTATCTGGCCCTTTCAGGCACTTGTTGACTGAATAAATGTTAGTGCTTCTCATTGTGAAAACCTCATTTTTACTCGGGTGAACTGCAGTCAAGAAATCAAGCACCTTAGTAAGGAATAGGTGAGAGGTTCATCTTAATGTCTGAGAGATTGTGGTTAGGTTTTGCTAGGAGAGAGGAAAGGAGTGACCCTGTTAAACCAGTAAAAGACTCTCAGGAGAACTGGGATGGTCTAATACCAGAGGATGGGCATAATTATGGTGGTTCTTCTCAAAGCCTTCCATGGAGCCTCTTAAAAGAACAAAGAATATAATGGAGAGAAACTTGTCACTATCTTATAGTTATTGTCTAGTCATATGAATACATCTGCTTCCATCTCTTTGGTGGGAAGATGGACCTGATTAATACAGATCACCTGCAGATATCCAGACTTCACCCGGCCATTCTCATGAGCAATATCTTGCCCACTTCTCATGGTATCCCCAGGAGGAAGACACAGTATCCCTGGGTTACAGGAGAAAACCAGAACACAGACGTCACCAAGGTTGCAGGAGACTGACTGACCTCAGATAGGACTTCCTATCCCTTCAAGAAATCCTAGGCCAGGTTTGGAAAGCACAACGCATCTCTTCCTGCTGGAGTTAACAGCTTTATTTGTTAGTCATAAATATTTAGAACTGTTAAGTTTGTTGGTACCTCTCAACCTTCTTCTAAAACTAGCATTCTTGCTGCTACACTGAGTTTCCAGTGTTTATTTTTACCAGAGAAACCCATCCTTCACAAAAAAACCTTACAATCCAAATTTATTGTTTTCAAATTACTGATTTAATGTAAAGATTTAGCTTGTTAAATTTTTATTAGTCCCTTCTTGTGATTTCAGCAGGCTCATCCAGCAAAGTTCTATAATAAAACCATTAACAGGATTTGTGGATTTCCATAAATCATTTGCTTCTGGGGTAAATTGTACTAATTAGTCCCATTTAAAGAAAATTATAGGTACAAAAAAGGAGATAATTATTAATCCTTCATTTTAAATAACAAATTTAAGAGGAAAATAATAAAATATGTTCATTCCCCACTTCAGAAATAACTAAAACATTAGAAAATTCCTGAACAAAATAGGTTTTATTGTTAATAAAGGACACTAACTCTCCCTCCTTGGAATCAGTTTGAAAAAAAAAAAATCATGCCTGATGGTTATACTAAAGGACATCCAAGCCTTATTTTGAATCATTTAAATATAGCAAAATAATCAAAATGCCAGTTGAATACCTTTTTCATGTATGACTAGCCCGATTTAAAACAGATCTAAAGCAAAATCAAACCTTGATGAGAAATACTGTCACAAGGTGTGCATTTTGGATCTTCTCCTTAAAACTATTCTGTGTGAAACAGCCAAGTTCTAAGTTATTTTGTGATAGCCTTTATTTTGCTTTTGTTTTTAACCAGAAGAATTCTCTATTAGTTGATGGTCATCCTTGAAAATTTTTGAGTTCTCAGTAAATTTTTAGTTAGTCATTTTTTAATAGTGTCAAGCTACATATTTTAATGAAAAGACAAATATTGATCAAGTAATCACTATGCACCAGGCGGCTGTTAATAAGCACTTGGCATATGTCTTCTTGTTGAAGTCATCAGGAGACCCTGTGAGGTAAGTGTTCTGATTACCACCATTGTTTCATCAGTGAGAAAACTCAAGCACACGAAGGTAAAGCAGCTTGAGTGGTGTTGCAGCTAGGATCCAGGCAGTTTGCCCTCATGGTGCCTGAGCTTAACCAACCACTGCACTGCATATTTGACCTTTTTTTTTTTTTTTTTTAACATACTCATTTGACCTGTTTTGGTCATTGTATAGAAAGTAAAACATCTCGTGTTACAGAAAGTGAATGATTATAAAGTATATGATGGCTTACAGAAGCATTGATGGGGCTAAAGAAACAAACTCTAGGGAAAATTTCAGAACAACTCAACCAAACCATACTACAGTACTGGGCTGCCCAGGAGTCCAGTGCCCCATCTCCACCAGAGAGCTGCACTCAGCAGGGCAAGTCATCCTTGTGAAATAAATACTGTAAATGAAAATACACTCATTTTGCAGTTTCTTCTGAAGCGCTATTCAGTAACATTAACAAATATTATGTGTAGGGGTAGTGTTTGGGAGACTCTTTTTTCGGGGGGTACCAGAGATTGAACTCAGGGGCACTCAACCACTGAGCCACATCCCCAGCCCTTTTTTTTGTATTTTATTTAGAGACAGGGTCTCACTGAGTTGCTTAGTGCCTCACTTTTGCTGAGGCTGGCTTTGAACTCGCGATCCTTCTATCTCAGCCTCCCGAGCCACTGGGATTACAAGCACGCACCACTGCGCTCAGTTTTGTGGGAGACATTTCTATATCAGTCTGTTCTAGTTTCTATGATCAAGACTCAGGCTATTAAAACTTCCCAACAGTTTTGATACTAAACTATAACTTTCACTTCTGATTTCTGAACTGATAAGCTAAATGCCAAGTTATAAAATCTGGAATAAAGTACCTTTTCTCATGAATTGTACATCAGGGAGTGATTAGGATCAATGTGATATTAGGAAGGGTAACAGGAAAGCAAATGAACCTGCAGGAGCACATCTCCCAGAATTAGCCATCACCCTGGCTCTACTTCATGCTCACCCAGATGGGGGTTGTGAAATTAAAATGTAGTCACTCCATTGATGTAGTAATAACCCCCTTGGTTACTGTATCAAAATACCACCCTGCCAGTTCCATGGAGTGCATCTTGTTCATCTCTGTATCCCATGGTAGAATGACTAAGACACTAGAAAATGTTGGCTGAATGAATGAAAGCTCAGTATTTCCCTGATGGATACTGATTATGTTTTTATATATAACATTCTGTAACATGAGTGACATAACTTGTCAGCGTGGCTCACTCCTGGTAGATGTTCTCATCTGCAGTCATATCTACCTCCCTGTCCTACTCCTCCCTTTTGAACTTCACTGCCAACATCAAAAAGGTCTTGCTTATCTGCTTGCTTTCTTTTGTAATGGCACAATTTATTCTCATGTTCAACTCATCTGAAACCACCCATCTGTCAGTGAATGATCCTCCCAGATATTGGACTGAGGTTGTAGCTCAGTGGTAGAGCACTTGCCTAGCATGTGTGAGGCACTGAGTTCAATCCTCAGCACCACATAAAAATAAAGGTATTATGTTCCTCTCTGACTTAAAAAAAAAAAAGTGTTTAAAACAGATTCCAGATATTTTACTATTCTCGGTGCTTAAAATCTCTGTTAATCCATTTTAACTGTGTCTTCAATTCTCTTCTCCCAGCTCCTCTTCCATTTAAAGCCCACCTAGGCTCCACAGTGCAAGTTAATGTCGTCATATCTCCATGTCTTCTTTCCCAGTACATTCTGCCCAACTAATAAAGCCCATACTCCAACCTCCCAGTACTGTAGCTCAAACAAAGCTATTTATGTGATGGGTATTCTCTATATATGGTTTGTCCCTTCAAAGTGTTCCTCAAAGGAAAGAAATGTCTTAGCATTCCCAGAGGTACGATACAGAAAGGGCATGCAAACTTCCCTTAGCAGACTGAGAAGACTTTGCTCTCCTGGGTGCAGGGTTCTTTCCTCAGGAATAAGTGTTGGGAATATTGTGGCAGGAAGAGAGTGGTGAGGTAGCTCCTGATTGCTTGGGTAGCACTTATGATTTGTCTTTCCTGATACCTGATGGTTAGATAGGTGTGTCTGCTATCCCTGGTTTCTACTCCACGTTGTGGTTCTCAAAGTGAATCTTTGTGTTCACTGCCAAAACCCAGACATTGGTCAGGGCCTTAGTTCAAGACAGTAAAGGAATCTGAACAGATGAGGTCCCTACAGGTCAGTGTATATAAATGAATTAATAAGCTAAAGTCTCTTTCCAAAATCTTTTTACCCCAGTTATTCCAAATGTTCTGTCTTGCCATTTGCTTTGATGTTGCCATGTCTGATATATTTTCAAGGTTCCATCAACATTTGTTTGACTAGAGAAATCATGTGATTTGTGGTACAAGCCAGAGCATTCTGAAAAGTAAAGGGGTATTTTAATTCACCTTTTTGCTGCTGGGTCAACAAGAACAATTTTAGAGGAGGAAAAGTTTATTTGGGGGCTCATGGTTTCAGAGGTCTCAGTCCATAGACAATTTATTGCATTGCTCTGGGCCCAAGATAAGGCAGGACATCGTGGCTGAAGGGCATGGAGGAGGAAAGCAGCTCAGGACATGGCAACCAGGAAGCAAAGAGAGATTCCCCCCATCAGGGACAAAATATATATCCCAAAGGCACGCCCCCAGTGACCCACCTCCTCCAGTCATTCCCTACCTGTCTACAGTTACCACCCAATAATCTCTATCAGGTGATTAATGCACTGATTAGGTTAAAACTGATAACCCAAACATTTCACCTCTAAAGTTTCTTGCATTGACTCACACATGAACTTTTGAGGGACACCATGTCAAAACCATAACAGGAAGCACTCCAAGGATTACTCCAAGTGAACAGGTGAAACCAGGACTGTCCCAACCCAAAAAGTTAAGACAACCCAAGAAGTATGTCACCCGCTCTATGACTTGTAGCACACTATTGCAACACAGCAAGTAACAGAATGGGGAAACAATGTTTCCTCAAGTTAAAACCCACTTGCATCTCCCTTTTAAAGACTGGTGGGACACAATAGAGAGATGGAAGCTGAAGGAGGAGAGGGGAAGCACTGGAACATCAAAACTTTTCCAGATCCCACAGTGCTAAGTAGAGCAGATTACTGAGGCTTCAGGTAAGCCAAAGTTCCCCAGAGCTCTATAGAGGATGAAGACCTGAGCTGCTCTGTTCTCTAAGGTGAGAGGAATTGAGAAGCAAAGGTTTTAGGGAGTCAGCCAACCAACCTGGGTGATCAAAGGACTTTTTAAGAAATGATAGATTAATATTCAGGTTCTTACTACATTTATACTAAACCCTTACATCTCCTCCAAATGTTCGATAAAATCTGATATAAACGTAGCATTAATATGCAAGTCGTTTTTAGAGGAAACTGAGGAGGTATGTTCCACTCCTGGACTATAAAGAGCAGAAGTGAACAGCAACAGCAGGAGGAAAGAGCTGGAATTGAGCAGAAACAGGTGCTCAGACCTACAATGACAGCAAGAATATAAAAATCCTGGGATTTTCAGAAATGTTGAGACACCAGTCTTCCTGAAGAACAAGGTTAAGAACAAAACCCGAGCCAACTGTATAGGAACATCAAAGGACTACATTAAATTATATATTCATATCAATATTGATAAAATTTGATGATGAGGTACAAATTTAATTTTAAAAATAATTTCAATTCAAAAACTACATACATTTTGTCAGCAGGATTTTATTCTAATTGTGTGGTTTATAGACACATCTATGCATCCTGATTGCTTCATGGTTGGTTCACATCATCATATGCACAAATGGGAAGATTGGTCGATGATGTGAGTATAGCTAAAAGGAATTCACAAATGATAGAATCGAGTGAAATTACCTTATAATGTTTAACAATGCAACGTAGGTGAAATGCAAAATTTTGCAATTATATTTAAAAAGTGCTTGCACAAGAATGGGATGAGGAGACTGGGTTAGTGAAAATGAAAGGAAAGGCCATAAGAAAATGGTCATCTTGCTCTGAAGTTACACTGAAGTACTCTCTGCTCCATCACTTACTAAGCAACACTTTCAGTAAGTTACTTAACATTTGTAGGCATCATTTGCCTTAAATGTAAAATGGAGTGATAACAGTAGCTTGCATGGAAATGCTTTAGCTAGTACTAGTGCAGGAAGAGTAATAAGCATGTAGCAAATGCTTAATATCTGCCTGAAATGATCCCCACAATCCCCAACTCTACCAATGTTGAATGTGGCAGAATAATTAATATATCACTCTCAATATTCAGAAATAAAAGACTCTGTAACCAGGTCATGATGGAGAGGCCCACTTGGTGAGGAACGGAAGTCCCACCTATAACCATGTCAATCATCTTAGAAGTGACCCTTCAGTCCCAGTAAAATCTTCAGGGCCTTCTGTCCCAGTTACAACTTTTCTGCAAGTTGATGAAAGACTAAGCTGGAATTACCAATTTAAATCACTCCTAGCTATCTGATACTCAGAAACTGTGAAATAATGTTTGTTGTTTTAAGTTATTAAGTTCTGGGGTAATACGTTACCCAGCATTAGAAAACTAATGCTAGTGCTTAGTAATTATTACCCTGGCTGCTGTTACTTGACCACTAATATAGAGCATCAGTGACTGCTTATGCCACATTTTAATAGACTATTTTGCTTGTTTATAAAAAGTAACACCAGGCATAGTGGAGCATGCCTGTAATCCCAGCCACTCAGGAGGCTTAGGCAGGAGAATTGTAAGTTTAAGGCAAGCCTCAGCAATTTAGCAAGATCCTAAGCAATTTTAGTGAGACTCTCTCACAAAATGGAAAGGGCTGGGAATGTGGCAATGGTCAAGTGCCCAAGTTCAATCCTTGGTACCAAAAAAAAAAAAAAAAAAAAAAAAGCGAAGTGCTCTCCATTCTGCATGTGAAAGCATGTAGGCTAGAGCATTTTTAAAACTAATTTTGACAACTGGAGTAACTAGAAAAGGGATAGAGTTTGAAACCATTTCATGTAAGAAACAGGTGAATGAATTGGATAATACAATTTCAGTCATGAAAACCAAAGGGCATATTGAATTTGCAAAGCTTAAAATTATGTTGTATACAATGGGGAAAGGGAAGATGGGTTTCATGTCACTTCAGAAGTCCAATTGAGATTCATTGGTACAAGTTACAGCAAAAAAGATGCAAGTTCAACATAAGGGAACTTTCTAACATTTGGAAATGTCCACCTAGAGATGAGTGTGTGCCTGTAGGAGCTCCAGAAAGAGGGCTGGTTTGAACCAAGGTTGGTAACCATCTGTCAGGCTGCTGCAGACTGACCACTGAGCAGCCCAAAAAGTAGTTGATTTCTAAGGCCCTTTTCCACTTGAAACATGTCTAAATCCCTCTAGAAACAGCAAATTTAATCAGAAACAGCAAAATTAATCGGTTACTCTCAGTTATTTTTATACTCAGATCTTCTGCCCTTCTGTTGTGTGTCTGAATACCCACATCTTTGGCCAGCTTATTAATTCATTGTCATTGCAAGGTCCTTTTTTCCCCTCTTCCTCAGTAAGACCCCATTTGCCTCTCCCCATCTGATCATTTTGCAACTTCCTTTACTTTTTGGCTAAATTAATGTATATTCTTCAGCTTATAATAATGCTAGTTCTTAACCAAGTTGCCAGTAACTTTTTTTTCTAAAGGAAAATATGAATCATTTTTCTAAAAAGTATGTTTCCATGTATGTTATGGGATGAATTGTGTCTCCCAAAACACTCATGTTGAAGTCCTAACTCCAGTACTTCAAAGTGTGACTGCATCTAGATACAGCATTTTCAAATAAAATAATTACAGTAAAATAAGGTCATATGGGTGGGCTCTAATCTAACCGGTACCTTTACAAGAAGAGGAAGGCTGGATGCAGAGAATGCATTAATAGAGGAAAGACCTATGATGACTAAGGAAGAAGGCAGCCATCTGAAAACCTAACTGGACGGTCTCTAAAAAAAAAAAAAAAATCAAGTCTGTCAATATCTTGCTCTTGGACTTGTAGCCTCCAGAATTCTGAGAACATACATTTATATTGTTTAAGCCACCCTGTTTGTGTATTATTATGGCAAACCTAGCAAACTAATACAACACAGTGTAGGCTTATTCTTTCAAAAGGCTGTTTAAGCAATAGGAACAGACCCACTTTCTGCCCAAGGAACTAGGTGCTATCTGAGCCCACTCACATGTTGGATATCTTTCCAAAGGCTGTCTTTATCCATTCTCCAGGTACTACCTATATTTTTTCTGATTCTGTGGTACCTAGTCTTCGTCACCAAAACATAATTGAAAATATAGCCACAGTCACTTCATTTAAACAATACTAAAGGGTTAACAATATAGATCTCTAATCCCCAAAATCTGGAAAGACTCTAAAGAACTTAATAAAATATGTAAATAATTGTACCCTAATTTGAAGTTCATTTTAATATAGGTTTTTTTAAAGTTTCTTTTTGCTTTCAGTTGTTAAAATGCTTTATGCTAAGATTTAGGTTGCAAATATACACTATGCAAAAAAGCAAACATTCATTCAGTTGCATGATTGTAATAGTCAGGACTTGGTTGTAAGTAGCAACATAATTCAAACTAAGCTTGGTCAATTAGAATTGCAAGAAAGAGGGATGCTGTAGTTTGAATATGGATAGTGTCTCCCAAAAGGCCATGGGTTAAAGGTTTGGTCCCCCTGGTGCTATATAGCTAGATGGTGACATCTTTAAGAGATGGGGCTTTAGATCTTTAGGGGAGCGTGCCCATGAATAGGATTACAGACCAATCTCTCTTCATGCTCTGGTTTGAGATGTGAGCAATTTTCTCTAACACATGCTTCCTGTCATTGTCATCCAGCACTCTCACTAGAGGCCAAAACCAGTGTGGCCAGCCAATCTTGGACTCAGACCTCTAGAACTATAAGCCAAAACAAGTCTATTTCATAAGTAGCCCAGGTTGAGTATTTCATTATAGTGACACAAAGTTGATTAATATAAGGGAGCAATGCCTAGGCTTCCTCTGGGACTCTGGTGAAGCCAGGACTGACTCTATCTCTCTGAAAATATGACCCTCATTCAGGCTGAGGAGACAGGATTGACTTCCTGGAAGGGTTGTCACCCAGAACTGGCTTTCCACACACAATACAAAGAAATAAACTGATAAGCCTAAGGAACTAGTGGGAGTCAGGAGTTCTACCACAAGGATGGGCAATTCATCAATATTTGAGCTTTAAGCTGTATTCTCAGATATTGCTTCTCAGTGGTAAATAGTTTAGGCTGAAGAGCAGGGGCTGCTCTCCTCCATGAGTGGGACAGTCTGGGCTTGAATGGTGGAGAAAGTGATGACAAGTTGGAAAGAGGAACATTCCCTGTGCCTTCCAGCTAGTCCCAATGCACCCTCCAGCTTCAGCACTGCTTCCCACGTTGCCCTCTTTGCCTTTACAGATAAGGCTTGGTACCCTGCTAAGAGCATCCATAACCACCTGGACTTCACCGAAGTCTTTTGAACCCCTGGAATAA
This sequence comes from Geosciurus inauris, assembly GCA_004024805.1. Taxonomy (NCBI): domain Eukaryota; kingdom Metazoa; phylum Chordata; class Mammalia; order Rodentia; family Sciuridae; genus Geosciurus; species Geosciurus inauris. The sequence continues at coordinate 106,077 of PVHX01004189.1, forward strand.
TTTATTCATTTCAACCTCACTCCATTGTTATTTCCCAGAGATCAAGGGGTATCATTAATTCTGTCTATTCCCAGTGCCCAGGAAATATATGTAAAAGACACTCAAGTATGTGTTCACTGACTAGTGAGATAATAGTGGAGCTAACTGCATCAGTGCCAGTTTACGCAAATCCCAATCTAGAAACTGAAGGCAAGACAGAGGAATATTACTCCCCATAGAAGCCTAATTCTGAGCCAGTAATCATTTAGTCTTCCCTTCTCTGTTCAAGGGCCAAGCATAATGAATGCCTTTGCCATTGTGAGGTGTTAAAAGAGGAGGTAAGGGGAAAGAAGACAGAAGAGAAGGAGGAGACAGAGGAGGAGTTAATATTGGTCTCAGAACCAAGAGGTCGAGTTTCATATGTACCATGAAAAGACTATTTTATGATTCTTTTATGATAGAGCAGTTATGTTAAGGAGCTCATTTTTCTTAAGACTGCCATTTTCAAGCTTTCCTAGGTTCACAATATATCAGTATTTTCCTGTCACCTTTCTGAACTCACCTAGCACCTGGCATATTTTGGTGGCATAGCATTTCACAATTATCCTAGTGTCTATCTGCTCCAGTGGCCTGTTAACAAAGGAGGTGTGTGTCTCCATCCCTCAGGGCACATCTAAATGGTCTGTCACATTTTCAAGACCTGATAAATGTTTTGCTGATACTGTGGATGGCAAGAGCAACCCTAGAGACCATGGGATCAGTGAGCTGGGTGGCTTCTGCCTGTTTTTGATGATTCCTTATTCAAGCCTGTACCCTCACAGCAGAGTTAGGATGCTGTGTCACACTCACTTCTGTATTCCAATTGTACCTGTCCCATTTTTATAATAATCCCATGAGATAAGCATTATTACACTTATTTCACAAAGACAGAAACTAAGACCCAAACAGGTGAAATAATTTGCCCAGGCTGGAAGGTGGCAGAGTCAGGAGATGGGAGCAGATCTATGTGATCTTTTACCCCTCCAGGCCCTGTATTTTCATACTGCATTTTTTGAAATCCACATTGATATTGTATCCCATCACAGGAACAAAATGAATAAAGTGTTCTTTGCTTCATCTTCTAGCAAAGTCCTTTGCACACAGTAGGTTCTCAGTATGTGTTTGATTTAAATGCTCCCAAAAAAAGATCACATAACTTTGCTAAGAACTGGTTCTTTCTAATCCTCCCATTTTGCTAATCAAACCCAGGAATAGTACCAGACAGTGGAAGAATGATTTGGCCTCTTAGTCATCCAAAAAGTGCTCATGAAATTGGCAGTTTCCCAAGGGGTACCATTTTGTTTGATGCACAGTTTAGAAGACCCACAAAGGAACTAAAGTATTGCTTGCTTTTTAGTTTGATTTCTTTCCTACACCTCAATAGCAACCTCTGTCCTGTCGGAAATATCTTTGATTCTCTGCTACATAACCTTTAGATGACCCTGTATTCCAGGTTGCACCCTTAATACATAGTTAGGATACTCCTTCAAGATCACAGGAAACATATTAGATTCTAGTTTTCTTCCCAAAGTGTCTACAATTTCTTATATTCATTTAATATAGAAAAATGACTTTAATAACCTTAGCCTAGTCACTAGCAGTATCCACAGCTAAGATTTTATGAATATAATTTTTCTTTGTGGCCACAAAAATAATGGGAACTTCATTTTTCAGTAACAAATAGTGGAGTTTCTGAATGGAAAAGACATATTGGCCTCAAGAGACTTGAGCAAAGGTTTTTCCCAGAAACACATTTACAGTCCATCTGAGGCACAGCTTAGAGGAAAAGAAGCCCCTTTTCCAATAGTTTCAGAAAATTCCCTATATTAACTGTGATTTGAGCAGTGTGGTTCATACCCATGTACTTGGAGTCACTGGGTGGGAATCAGCCTCATCCAAACCACAGAGATTGAGGGTGGGGAGGAAGCTGGGATATGAAAGGGAGGAAGATAAAGTGAATATATTTTTTAACACACTTAATCCATATAGACATATTTACCAGGGGGAGAAAAAGTGTCCCAAGAATTTTTCCTCATTCTCTACATCCTCACATTGACAAGACTACTGTGCTCTATGTATTATGCTGGACAGTTGGGTTAAAAGATGAATAAGATAGTCCCTCCCTTTAAGAAACTAAGTAGTATCTCTGGTGGGCACTGGTCACATAAAGAGAAAGCCCCATAATGTATTTTGAAGAGGAAATATGGCACAGGCAAGTTGTGATAAATGTTCTAAAGGCTAAAAGAGCAAAAGGAAGAAATAAAGGAAGCCGTGGAGAGAACAGGAAGAAGGGGTGATACCCAAACATAAGCAGCAGCTAATGCTGCTGGGCTGGAGTCCCTGAATCAGACATGGCCTGGCACTTTGCTGTGCCATTTGCATTCAGTTCTGGTTTGTTCCCTTGATTGGGGATGGAAGTTCTAAAAGGTGCTGGAGTCTGCCATCACCCCTGCCTGCCATCACTGCAGTAACACAGGCAGCTGCCAGCCAACAGTAAGTAGCAGCTGCCAGCAACTACCACACTGTTTGGAGCTAGACATTGGAGGGTTCCCCTTTCTCCTGTCTTCTGATCTCTCCCAGGAGTGTTTAATTGTCAGGATAAAATAAGAACATGGTGGGCAAGGGAGTCTAGGACATGTAGTTTGCAGATTACCAGGCTCAACAGACTAAGGTACAGAATGGCAGATGTGGGACTGACAGATAATAGGCAAATCTACCATGGAGCAAGCAGAACATTATAAAACAGTAAGACATCAAATGCTAAAGGAGCAAATAAATCATCAAACTCAGATGTGCTGGGGAAAACTTTGAGCCAATTCTAAAATGATACATACAAATTAGCCATCTATTCATTCCTCTATTCAGCAAGTGTTCAATTGCCTGTCATCTACCAAAGGAATGGGAACAGAAATACAGAGAAGTGGCTTATGTGAGAGATGATGCTGTTTGTCACACTGGGGAAGTACAAGATTTGAGGTGGAAGACATAAAAGGGTCAAACTATGAAGGACATAAGAGGCATTTTTTTAAAAAATAGTTTAAGTTGTGGATGGACATAATACCTCTATTTTGTTTTTTGTTTTTTTTTTATGTAGGGGATCAAACCTAGTGCCTCATGCATGCTAGGCAAGTACTCTACCACTGAAGCACAACTCCAGCCCCGTAACAGGCATTTTTGAGGCATATGGACTTTAATCCTAAGAAAGGTAGGGGTGGGTGGTCTCTGGAGGGTGTTAGGCAAATAATGGCATGTTTAGACTGTTCTGGAGATATGCCTTTGGTTGCCATGGAGAAAGTATTTCAGAGAGTTTAGAACATGAGGACGCCCCACCCATGAAGTCACTGGTAATAGAGGCATGACAAAGACTTTTGGGACTAGGACCTTCCAAGTGTCAAAGAACTCTTCATAGGAAGACGTCTAGCTTACACATGAGTTAGGTTCCCCCAGAGGAAGTACAGTCCAGTTCTTGAAGATGTCACACTTAAGAATATTTATAAATAGACAATTCAACATCTTTAGAAAGAAACATGAGTATTTAGAGACATTTAAAAAACTGTCATTCCTGGTGACACAGCATATTTAATAAAGTCCAAGAAGTGAGACAAAGTTCTGCTCTCACCCCCATCTCTATATCTCCATATGTCAACCAATTTCTAATTTGTCATGATTTTTTTAAAAGGAATAAAATAGCAAAAACTAAAAAAAAAGTGTAAATGGAAAACATTGCTTACTTCTGCTATCACTGAAAGCTAGTGTGAGAACTTCTGGAGGGGTTTAGAGTGGGTGATGGAGAAACAAGTACTACACTTGAACTGAGACCCTTGGATGAGACCAAGAATTTCAAGATATAATCTGTTCAAGGAGTAACGTTTACCTTTAAACGAATGACATTCTCCTTTGGATGGTCACACAAATATGCACTAACTATGAGGCAGACACAGCAAGAGAACTGAGAAAGCAACTGAGGCTAACACTACTAGAAGAATTCCTGGACAAGCAATATTGACTTTATCCTCTTATGGCTAAGGGAGAAGATCCTGTGAGCCTGGTTTAGGCTCAGTTAAGACTGTCCATGAGGCTAGAGAAGGAGATGAGGATGAGGGTCCCAAGGGCCCTGCCAGGGTGAATATATTTCTAGTTATCAAGCCCACATCTCTTGGCCAAGATAGAGAAGTCATTTTAAGCCCATGACAGAAGTAAAGATGAGAATCAGGATTAAATTGCTTCCAGTTTGAAGTGTAAGAAGCACCAGAGGATGGAGAGTGACAGACAGAAGCCAGAGACAAGGAGAGAGGTGAGGTAACATTGGCTCATGAGACCTAATTCCAAAAGTGCAGTCTTCAAAGCAGGTTGTCCCTTATAAACTCTCTTTTAAAAACTTAAGGAAAATTCCAAACCTACACAAAAACAGAATATAATGACTCCTCAGGTACTCATTACGCCACTTGGGTAGTCAATCTTGTTTCCTCTATGTCCTTCCCCTCCTTCCCAGATTCCAGAAAATTTTAAAGCAAATGTTTCACATATTGTGTTTGTAAATGTTTAAGTACTTTTCATGGAAGGACAACTTCATCGTTATAAATTTAAAACAATAATTCTTAATATCAAACATCTAGTCAGTAGTCACATCAACCCGATTCTTGTCTTTTTTTTTTTTTTTTTTTTCCAGTCAGTTTAAATCAGAAGCCAAATACATCATACTGATATGTGTTATGTTTGGATCTGGAATGCCCCCTAAGGTCTCATGTGTTCAGAGGTGGGGCTTTTAGAAAATGATTGGATCACAAAGGATCTAACCTCCTTAGTGGATTAGTCCATCTGATGGATTAATCATTTGAATGGATTATTGAAAGGTGGTGAAAACTCCAGGAAGTGCATGCTAGTTAGAGGAAGTAAGTCACTAGAGTCATGTCTTTAAAGGCTATATTTTGTCCTGGCCCCTCTCCCCATCTTATTCCAGGCTGCCATGAGCTATGTAGTGGCCCCCACTATACCCTTCCATCATGATGCTCTGCCTCACCTCAGGCTCTGTGCAGTGGAGCCAGCAGACCACGGACTGAAACCTCTAAAACCATGGACCAAAATAAACCTTCCCTCCCTCAGGTTGTTTATGTCAGGTGTTCTGGTCACAGTGATGAAAAGCCCACTAACATCATAAGTTTAATTCTCTTTTAACCTGTAGGATTTCCCCCCTCTCTCTTTGTCCCTCCTCACTTGGAATTTGTTGATAATTTGATACAGTTTTTATCATTAAAAATGATATGTTTCTAACGAAAAATTATAGCTGGGCACAGCAGAGTAAGCCTTAAATTCCAGTGACTCAGGAGGCCAAGATAGGAGGATCATGAGTTCAAAACCAGTCTCAGCAACTCAGTAAGTAAGTTACTTAGGGAAGTAACTTAGCAAGACTATCTCCAAATAAAATACAAAAAAAGGTTGGGGATGTTACTCAGTGGTTAAGCACCCCTGGGTTCAACCCACAATACCAACAAAAAAAGTTAACTATCCATCTATCTATTAATCTTTGGAAAATGCCAAAATGAGCCAGGCATGGTGGCACATGCCTGTAATCCCAGCACTTTGGGAGGCTGAGACAGGAGGATCGTGAGTTCAAAGCCAGCCTCAGCAACGGCGAGGTGCTAAGCAACTCAGTGAGACCCTGTCTCTACATAAAACACAAAATAGGGCTGGGGATGTGGCTCAGTAGTCGAGTGCCCCTGAGTTCAATCCCCAGTACCAAAAAAAAAAAAGCCAAAATGTACAATATAATTGTTTTTAAAATCATCCAGTTCCCAATATCCAATATGATCATGTTGGTATTAATGACACAGTTCAAGATAAATATTAAACTGAAAGAAAAAAATACCATCTTGTGGAGAGACTTATCATTGTCATCTATGCCACCGCTTCTTTCCAGTTTCTTATTCAGATGTATCTCTGTTGCATTGTGTCCTTACAACAACTTCACAGCTCAAATAAATGCATATTTTAAGATTTTGAGACATATCACTAATTATACCTCAGAGAGCACATTCTCTCTAGAAGGACTCTATCAATTTGTATTCTCACCAGATTGGTGAGGCGCTAAGCAACTCAGTGAGACTCTGTCTCTAAATAAAACACAAAATAGGGCTGGGGATGTGGCTTAGTGGTCGAATACCCCCAAGTTCAATCCCCAGTACCAAAAAGAAAAACCACAAATAGGTTAGAAAGGCCAAGGAAGCTGCTGTGATTTGAGCATTCTACAAAGGTTCATGTGCTGAAAGTTTGGTCCTCAGTGTGGTGATATCAAGGGGTGATGGAACCTTTAAGAGGTGTGGTTTACTACAAGGTAATTAGAGGTCTGGGTGCTGCCCTTTGGAAAGAATTAATGTAGTTCTCATGGGATCCCTGCTAGTTCTCATGAAAGTGAATGAACATGACCCCTGAATCACTTGGGAATCCTGCCTCACCTTGTGATCTGTCATGCCACGATCTCATCGGCCATATTGTGACATAGTCAAGGGGTACCTCACCAGAGGCTGAACCAATGCAGCCACCCAATCTTGGACTTTCAACTTCCAAAACTGTCTCTTCTTTATAAAGTTTCCAGCTATAGATGTTTTGTTATAGCAACTGAAAATAGACGAATACAGAGGTCTTTTAGATCTAGAGATGCCAAAGGAAGGTAGGTAGGAATAGGGCATTAGATGACATGGTCAGGAAGGGAGATAGACCATATGAGGACAGCCGGAAGGTAAATCTGGGGAAGGGGTGAGTTGTACCCAGGTGGTAGGCTGGAGTCTAGTACTCGATCCTGAATCAGACAGCAATATGGAAACAGTCTATTGAGTAAGGAGACAAACAGCCAGGGAATGAGAACCGTGTAAGACTTCTGCTGGCACTGCTATTGGAACAGAGTTGTCTTGATAACTGAGAATGAATGCCTTTCCAGTTGGCACAGGCCCATTTATCCAAGTCTTCCTGATGATGCAAACTCATCTGCAAATCTGTCCTTTAACAAAGCTACCTTTCAAAGATTTTTCCTTTTGTTCCTGTTTCAATTTCTAACAAAAAAATGACATGCCAGCATTCTAATAAAAATGTCTCCAAACCTTTTGTGCTTTCTGACCAGATATTTTTATACACTGCTAATCCTTTCTAGGACATCAACTTTTAGGTAAGTTATTATGTCTATTTTGCTTTTGTGTCAGTTTTTAATCTTACACACAGCTGAGGCTTAACCAAAACTAGCCTTTAATTTTGTGAAGGCCACAAAAATAAATTAACATGGTGTGAAGTCCAAAAGAATAGAAAAAAGGTTAAGACATGACTCCTGCCTTCCTGAAGTTCAGAATTCTCTTAATATATGGAGCATATATGCAATTAAGATAATTTTCTTTAAAAAAAAAAAAGTAGAGCAAGAGAGTCAAAATAACCCAAGTAATAAATGGGCAATTCTCTGAGAAGCAAAAACAAATGGCAAAATGACAGAAAAAGCTCAACCTCACTAATACCTACAGAAATGCAATAAAATATGCCAAGGCTGTTGGCAGGGGAACAGGGGAACTGACACATTTCTATAGTGTAGGTTGGAGGTGTAAATTGGTCACAGATTTTAGAAGGTAATTTGGCAGCATTAATTAAAATTAAAAATATACATGCCTCATCCAAGTAATTCTTCTTGTAGATATCTGTCCTAAAAAAATTCTCACACTTGTGCATTCAAAGCATGACCAATGATAGTCACTGTAAATGACTTTCAATTAGTAAAGACCTGCAAAGCTATGAAATTCTAAAGAGCATCCCAAGTACTAGAATGAACCAAGACACTGTAAAGTATAAATAAGCAAGTTACAAAATGGTACATGCATGCAAAATGGTCCCACATAAGTCCAATAAAAGAAAGCAATCATAAGGTACATAGGCAAGTATAAAAGGCTTAGAAATAACAGAGGTAAGTTACCTGTGGGGTGGAGAGCAGCAATGGGGGAAGAACTGAGAGGGGAGTTTGTTGTTTTGGTTTGGTTTTTTGGTACCAGGGATTTAACCTAGAGGTTTTATCACTGAGTCACATTCCCAGCATTTTTTTTTTTTTTTTTTTGAAGATAGGGTCTTGCTAAATTGCTTAGGGCTTTGTTAAATTGCTGAGGTTGGCCTTGAACTTGCAATCCTCTAGTCTCAGCTTCTCTAGTCACTGGGATTACAGAAATACACCACCATGCCCAGCAAGGTGAGTTTAATTGTTTCGTTTTGTCTCAGTCTATATTATTTTCGTAAGAATATATTTATACATCTGGATAGCTAAAAATATGTTAAAAGGATAATCAGTAGAATAGGGTTTTTACAGTTATCAGTGTTGTTCTAACAAGAGGTTGTATCTCTCTGAATCTTCCTTCCTTGAAAGTAAATACCACTTATGGCTATGTATCCTCTAATTGATAGCTGTTCCCTATGTTTTGTTTGACTAAGAAATGAAACTGTCTTGCCAGTTCTTTCAACAGTTCAATCTCAAGTTCATCCTGACCTGGAAAGAACTGAGTTGAGTGGCATTGGTTGATACATTTCTTAATGACACCAAAAATGCTCTTATCAGGTACTGTACTGATGTCTTCATGTTCCCCTGTGACTTTGTGGTCTTAATAAGGTCAAGATACACTTTTAGAATGAATCTTCTAAGGCGTTTTCTCAGAGCTGGCTCAAGCTGCACATTTACCAGATCATCAGGCTCCTGGGTGATGTACTTTTTTTAAGAAGGCGGCAAAACTTGGCTTGCTTTCTTTTAAAAAGCGTGATTTTATTTTCTCAATCTGTGCATCTTGAGACCAGTGTTAGGATGTTGGGAAAGTATCTAGGATCAATAATTTAAAAATTAACTTTTAATTTTAAGCTAAATTAACAGAAAGTAGAAACCATATTTTTAATGGAGTCTTTTAATGAAGATAATCTACAAATTTTCATCAGCCAGAAAAGATCATGATGTAAACAATGGCCTTGGGCTGGAGATGTAGCCCAGTGGTAGAGCACTTGCCTAGGATGCATGATACTCTGAGTTCCATGTAGCACCAAGGCAAAAAAAATTTTTTTTTAAATTAGAAAATATAAACAAAAATTGTATTTTTCTGGAAAAAAAATACACTAAAAGTCTGTATAGACAGTGTGATAAAAGTAGAAAGGAGAAAACATCTATTCTAGAATGCTGATCAGAAATAAATGAGTGTTTGATAAAAGACATTTTGCATTGGTTTTGGGGAAAATATCTTCAGCAGGTCTTTATCAGCATGTGGGAAGGTAAGGATGCGTCTAAGGTCCATTTATCCGTCCCAACTTTAGAAATCCTAATCTGCTTTATCCTTTTGCTGTGTTTGCCTATTATGTACATGCCCACAATTGATAGCAACAAAAATAAAACAGGCTCATTGAAACACATACAAAATAGGCATGGCTGCCAGTGTTATACTTGGGAAAATTTGTGATATAGGGAAAACCACTTTTCTCTGCCTTCAAGTATTTTGTGGGTAAGAGAACCTAGAGGAATAAAAAAGAATTACTAGTTAATGGCCATGACAATATGTATCATATATTTTTCTTAAATATTACTGTCTTTTGACCGCAAGAGTGAGGCAGAAACAACCAAGGCTAGATATAAAAACACCATGCAGTGCTACTTTATTCCATTAGGATGTTCACTTTTAGAATCCACATACCATGCTCCAAAAACACCCAGGCCATGTGTCCACAGAGGCTTTGTAAAGGTGGTCCAAGGACAGGCCCAGCTAAGGTCTCAGCAGACAGCTAGCTTCAACCATCATGCATGTGAATGACTCTTGAGGTCACTCAGCTGGAGATGGGCAGGCTGAGGTTCCCAGGTTGAATCTGGGGCTGGCCCTCTTTCCCTGCTCCTGACAGCCTGTCCCTTGGGAAGCTGTTTGACCCGCTAGATTGGGACAGACCTAGACAAGACCCGCACTTGACTTTCCCTCTGTCACTCTAGCAAGACAGTACACTGGGAACAGAAGTAGCACCACTACATCCTCGTTCATTGCTCAGGCAGCTACACGTGTTTCACTACTGAATCAAGACCCTGGTTAAAAGCAGCAGTTTGTCCTAATTCCTTCTCATAGAAGTAGTAAAATTTACATGACATAAATTTGCCATTTCAACTGTTTTAAGTGTAAAATTTTCCTAAATACATTCATTTCTGTACACCTATTGCCACCATCTCTAAAACTTTTTCCACATCTCATAAAAACTTTGTACCCATTGAACCATACTGCCCATCCTCTAGTCCTGGCCCCTAGTAACTGCTGTTCTACTTTTTGTATCTTTGAATTTGACTACTCTGTGTACCTCATGTAAGTGGCTTCATACATTCTTTGGTCTTGTGACTTATTTCACTTAGCACAATGTCCTTGGGGTTCATCTATGTTGTAGCATGTCTCAGAATTTCCCTCTTTTTGAAGCTGAATAATATTCACATACACCCTATATCTTATTTATTCCCATTGAACACTTGGGTTGCTTCTACCTTGGGCTATTATAAATAATGCTATGAACACTAGTGTATAAATATCTATTCAAGACTCTGCTTTAAGTTTTTTTTGGGGGGGGGGATGGGGACAAGGTTATGGGAGATTGAACTCAGGGGTACTCAACCACATCCCCAGCCCTATTTTGTATTTTAGAGACAGCGTCTCACCAAATTGCTTAGTGCCTTGCCATTGCTGAGGCTAGCTTTGAACTCGCGATCCTCCTGCTTCAGCCTCCTGAGCCTCTGGGATTATAGGCATTCACTACCACGCCTGGCCTTGCTTTAAGTTCTTTCAGTATTATACCCAGAAGTAGAATTGTTAGATTACATATAATTCAGTGTTTTATTTTTTTGTATCAGAAGTGCTTAGCTACTAAGCCACATCCCCACCCCTTTTTAAATTTTTTTCTTCTATTTTGAGTCAGGGTTCTCCCTAAGTTGCTGAGGCTGGCTTTGAACTTGCAATCCTGCAACACCAGCCTCCCAAGCTGCTGGGATTACTAGTGTGTGTACCACCATGCCCTGCCTCTTTTTAATTTTTGAAAATTGCCATCTTGTATGATTTTACATTCCTGTGGTAGTGCTCCAATTGATCCACATCCTTGCCAACCCTTGTTATTTCTGAGAGCTTGGGAGCTGTTTTTTATTTGTCCTATTTGTTTTTTAGTAACCATCCTAATGGGTATGATGTGGTATCTCATTGTGGTTTTGATTTGTATGATCCTAATGAAAGCCACTAAGTTTTTGAATGATTACTTACACAGCAATTAATCACATTTCTCTTGAGCACTGCCCAAGCTAGAGATCCCTGTCTGTACAGAAATAGTTTACCTGGTCATTCTAGAGGAATCGTATTCTTCACATCCCTTAGCATATGCCACATGTTCTTCTCTACCTCCTAAGAAATGCTCAAATCCACCTCTCTTTCCTAAGCCTATACCATTGCTCTAGTTCAGTTCACTGTGACTTTTCACTTGGATTTATTGTTTTCATGCAGAAATTCTCCCTGTGCTTTGATTGCTAAATTTATGTTTTTGCAAATAATCCCCTCCCCTCAATCAGTCAAGAAATTGGTAAAGTGGAAAAAATTAAAATTCTGAGATGAGGGAAGCTTAACAATCAACAGAAACATTGTTGTTTTGATATTGTTATTGTCTTGATTCTATTGATATTAATAGCAGGATACCCCTATATGGGAATTGAAGGTTAAGGTCAATATTTTCAGGAATGGAGAAGAGAGTGTGAAGGAGGTAAATCATAACCATGTAATCAGTCTTGCTTATTGTGGTTACCATGTAATAAGTATGTGCTTATACTGTCTCCTGCTAACAATGAGATTCTTGAAAATAAGAGAAACATTAAGAAAGTCATACACCTGTGCTATAATTTGGATCTCAAACATCCTCTAAAGGCAAATGTGTTAAGGTCTTGGTAGCCAGCCTGTGGAACTTTTGGGAAGTGGTAGAACTTTTAGGAGGTGGGGCCTCATAGAAGAAAATTAGATTACTAGGGAGCAGCCCTTTGGGTGATATTGGGACCCAGGTCTCTTTTCTTGCTTTCTGGCCACCATGAGGTGAATAGATCCTCTACCATGTGCTCCCAACATGATGTAACATGCCTCCACAGGCCAAAGCCACAAAACCAAGTGAACATGCACTGACATGAGCCAAAAAACCCTTTATTCCTCATAGACTTATTATCTCAGGTATTTTCTCAGTGATGAAAGCTGACTAACACATAATACACTTACAAATCCCACAACTGAGATTGTAATAACAACAAATAAATTTTGGATGCATAAGAAGTCTTTAACCTAGTAATCTGGAAATTTGATTCTGTTTTATGTTGTTAACCTTGCTCGAAAATCCAAATGTTCTTCAAATGCTACTTAATTATGCTTACTAGTGCTTCCCAGTGTTTGAATATTTGTCATAAGCTATAATGCTTTATAAACACTTCAGCAGAAAATACAAGAAGGTATGAATGTTGTAAAATACTGCAATGGAAAATTAGTAATGGAAAAATACTACAATGGAAAATTAGAAATGGAAAAATAATCTCAAATGATGAAGTAATATAAATTATAAGCTTCAGTAGCAAAACCAAATCAGGTCAATAGATAAAATATTTTCTTTGGAATGAAAGCAGGGGAGTTACTGCTTCTCATAAATTTTTTCCTTATGAAGATGCTTTTGGGTACACTCCTAATTTAACCAACATTCATATGATATGAAAGAAATTTTTTATATCTGATAATGTCTCATGTAACAAAACCCAAGGCTATCTGGGCAATTGGTGCTAGGTCTATTTAAAATCTTAAAATAATGAGAATAACCTTTAAATGTGAAAATAATATTTCAAGTTTCTAAAATGATTTTAATGAGTATTTATTTTGCATTGATGTTCTCATCTTGTGTTTTCATATTAGATGCCTAAATCAGAGATCATTTTCACATACCATTAAAACACATAATCTTTTTGTAATATATTGGTTGGAAAAATTTAAAACTAGATCTTTTTGCAGAAATTAAAGCAAAGTATATAACCAATTAAATAAAATAATTTACAGATTATGGTTGATTAAAAATAGAATATTTTTAAAAATATACATTATGATTTGAGAAATTAATGAAAATTCCAGTTCTTGTTAAAAAAATCCCAAATGTTGTTCTATTGGGAATTTGAGTACTTTGCCTATTATAACTACCTCCTGGAAGGCCTTGGCTTTATTTTTGCTACATTCTGTCTTTGCTTCACCCTATTAACAAGGATCCACTAGAAATTCAAGAGTATGTGTGTATATATACAATTTTCCTGCTTAGAACTCTCAGTAGCTTCCTATGATCTTTTTATTTACACACCCTTCTGTCTGCATGAAATGTTTTTAGATTCTACCCCTATGTATTTGTTTACAACTTGAACACTCACAGTTTTTATCTTTACCAAATAAGGGAATCATTTTGGTAAATTCCAGGAGGGCACGCATACTCCTTACTTTGGAATACACTAATTGGAAGAATAACTGTTTAAATTCTTTAGCAAGCATTAGGTCATTTCCCCATGCTCTCTGCTACTGTTTGTGCCATGTAAGTTGCACTACCGTAGGTCCCGTATATGGAATGTTCTATCATTGAAAAGCAGCCCCTTACCATTTCTGTACCAGGCAGTGCCCTGGGAGCTGTGTGCACCATTTCCCATGATTTCTGCAACCATCTTTTGAGAATTAATATTCTCCCTTTCTTTTAGAATGAAAGCAACTAAGGCTCAATCCACCTGGCTTTGGAACCAAAGCACAAGACTGTCTTCTAGCAACTTCTTTCATAGCCTTTCTCCTATCGTAGTAAGCATTTCCATAGCTGGATCTTACAAGTCAATGAGCCTCTAGAAATCTGGGACTGCTTTCAACCACCTTTACATTCATGATAACCAGCATTGCTATAGTTTCGATAAGTTTACCGAAGTGTTAAAGGTTTGCTCCCTATCCCATAGTGCTACTGGGAGATGGTGAAACATGTAAGAGGTAGGTTAAGTTATTGTGGGCTGTGCCCTCCAAAGGGACTATGGGACCATCCCTTCCTTTCTTTTGCTTCCTGGCAGAAAAATACCAGGTGAGTGGTTTTGCTCTGCCATGTGCTGTCACCACTGCCAGCCAGCACTCCTACCAGAGGCCTAAAAGCTAAAGCCATGAGCAAAATAAACCACTATCTCTATTAATATGGTCATCTCAGGTATTTGTTAGAGGGAGGGAAAACTAACCCAAGCATCACTCCTGACATAAGCAAAATACTCAATAAGTGATGGCTAAATGAATTTGTAAACAATTTAAAAAATCATCTCAGGACATGGGCTAGTTCATATATTGATGGAGTTCTTGATAAATTCCTATAAACTATTGTTATAAAACATTTTATCATTAATTCTATGATATAAAATTTATTGCACAAATAAGATAAAAATCTCTCCTGACCTTTCACATAACTTCTGTTCTACATTGAGGAGTTATGATGTAGAGTATGGTTAAACAAACAGATTTTAGAATGCTCTGACATGGGTCCCATTTTTCCTTAGCAGCAACTTTTTCAAAGTTACACAACTTTTCTGAGCCACAATTTCTCCATCTTTAAAATGGGGTTGTTCTAATACCTGCCTCTCATAGTTGGGAGGATTATAAAGCATTTAGAACAATGATGGCATACAGCTATTGCTCATGTGTTAGCTATTACAATTTTCAGGGATTTCAGAAATCTAAAAATCTACTGAGGGTGACTCCTAAGTTTCACTAAAGTTATGGCATCTCAGATGTTCCTCTATCTAGACTTTGTCTCTTTCTCAACCCTAGCCCTGGGCAATTACCCCTGCTTCCACAGTATCAATGATCATCTTTTGTTTCCCACTTACTCTCAAATCCACACCTTAATTCCATCTTCAGCCCAGGTAGCTCCCCAGCCCTCAGACTCATATCCAGATACCTAATAGATATATCCACCTTGACCTTTCCCAGTCACTTCAAACTCACAATGTCAAAAATGTG